>APFE030020737.1:132068-187654 GCA_000404065.3 Pinus taeda | reverse complement strand
ATAAAAATAAAATGAATTAATCTATAAAAAATAATAATGAGATAAAAATAAAAATAACAATTAAAACAATTAAAATGATTATTATGCCATTAGATTAGGTATTAATAATTTTATCATTTTAATTAATATTATATTAATTTATCTATTAATACATTCATAATAGTTAGATTTGATAATAATAATTTTATTTTATTTTATTTATTGATCTAATAATATATATGCATTACATATCACCTTGCGATAGATTAATTCTTGATTGGCCATAGTGTTGGCTCTATTTTAGGGTTCTGTGTATTTATAACTCCCGGTCGTTCTCTCACCTTCATCTTTCTTTCATTTCATTTGAATAAAAAATTATTATTATTATATATTTATCAATGATTTGTGTCATAGATAGAAATAAAACCTTATGGGCATATCAACCACATTTACTAAAATAATTATTGTTATTATCAAATAATTAATATCATGAAAATTATTTTTGTTAATTTTATAGAACTCATTACCAAATTAATATAAAATATATAATATGAATCGTATATATAAACCTTTTAAAAACGTTTTACAACCAACACTCTTGCAAGCAAATTTTTTAGCTACAAAACTCTTAAACTCTTAAACGTATACATATTTTGTACTTATTTAAAACACATATATTCTTTAAAGAAGATTTATTATTAACCCTCCAAATCCAAATGATGTCGAACGTGACGATTAATGAGTTTGAAATTTTTTGTCGGCCATACAGTCTTCAAATATTAATATATATCAACACCAACCTGAAGTTGATGGAAAGAGTAGTTTTTTAAAATTATGCAAGTAATTATTAATGTGGTTGATTTAAGTCTATCGGGGTATTCAATCTTCTTTGAAAATGTTGTTGTATATATGCTTGCTATAAGCCTATGGTTCGTATGTCAGGATATTGGTACTGTGTTTGTGTACTACTATTACCATGTTCATGTTTGTATTTAATGTCTGTGCAAATTTTACAGAATTGGATGGTTGGTCGTTTGACTATGGACTATTGATCTCGTCACTCTGTGGAGTTTTCAATGTTCTTTGCCTTCTAATTTGGTAGATGTTGAATGGAGACCATCGATTGACAATTGTGTCCAAGGTTCATGTTTGTTTACTCGATCAATTTTTTTTAAAAACAGGCAACATGATGATTCATTCATCCTTTTTCGTTGGTCCCCGAAAAGTGGGTTTGTATTGAATGAGGTTGTCCGGTCTTTAGGTGAAGCACCACAATGACGTGAGGAAAATGTTCAGAGGAGGCCATGGTAATGCTGGCTTTGTATCTTTCCTGTTATGTAGGTCTACATGAGTGAGTGAGCTATGTGTGACATGTTGGGAATTTCTGGTGATTTCCAACACAAATTCACTGAATACAGAGTAATGCTCTGTTTTTTCCAGGATCAGGGAATTTATAATTGATTTTTGAGAACAGAGTTTTTCATACACCTAAAAATTTGTATTCATTAATAAACTTCCTGATACAAACTTCATCCTCTTCACAGAGGGATTCACCTAAACTTTCAACAAGATTACTCTCTCTTTTAGAAACTTTACACTGCTGTGTGTAAATTTTTGTTTACATTTACTGCTGTAAATTAAAACTTACATATCCCTGTTGTGCTTCTGAGTATTTCATTTTAATGCATGAGCTCCAGAAAATTTCATTCGCTGTTCTCATATCAACTGCTGTGAGATTCCTCTTTTCATTTGCTGCTGCGAGTTTTATTTTTTTTTGTTTTCCACTGTTGTGCGTTTTACGCTTTCCCTACGCTTCTAATTCAACTGATTGCGTTTTTCATTTCATACAATGGTCAACTAAACAAAAATTTACATATGTTTTTCTGCCCATACTGTCGTGGATTAAAAAAAATATTAAAATTTTACCAACTTTTACTATCGCAGTAAATTACTTTAATTACTTTTACGGTCAAACCAAAATTTTCACGCAAGGTTTATGGTGCGGGTCTGATGTTGTTTGTTAATCGTTGGTTGCCTTCTTGAATTCAATAGGAGAATATCGGTTGCCTTTATTTGTTGAACGTTATGTCCCGATGAAGGGTGGTTTTGGAAAATGTAGTTGACACGCGTCCAATGTTGATTGTATCAGGTGCGTTTGTGCGAATACCACTGCTGAGCAAAAGTGGTCCGATGGATTCTGGTGGTTTTGGTGAATTAAGTGCAGCAATTGAAATTATATTTCAACACTCCCCTTTAATTTCAATTGCTGGGTATCAGTCATACCTAGACATTTCCTCAAAAATTCGAAGCTTTTCTGGTCCAATGGCTTTGTCAGAATGTCTGCAACCTGTTCTTGAGTTTTGCAATGTTTTAAAACAATTTCTCCATTGTTTACCAATTCCTTTATGTAGTGAAACTTTGTGTCAATGTGTTTCGTTCTCTTATGAAACGTTGAATTCTTTGATAATGCAATAGCTGAGCTATTGTCACAAAAGATCATTGTTGCTTTTGCCTGTTCTTGGCCTAAGCTCCTTAACATTCTTCTCATCCAAACTGCTTGACATGTTTCTGTTGTAGTTGCCACATATTCTGCGTGTGTTGTAGACAATGCTATGATAGGTTGTTTCTTAGAAGCCCATGAAATGGCTCCTGAACCCATGTGAAAGACATAACTGGATGTGCTTTTCTGATCATCTACACTTCCAGTCCAATCACTATCAGTGTATCTAATTAAATTTGAACATTCTGAGGCAATATATAAACTTCCAAACCTTTTAGTACCTTTAACATACCTCAGAATTCTTTTTGCTTCTGCCAATGTGCTTCTTTGGCCTCTCCATGAATCTGGAAATTAAACTAACAGCATGCATTATGTCCGGTCTAGTTGTAGTTAAATGCATAAGGCTGCCAACTATGCTCTTGTACAAGCTAGGATCAAAATCCTTGTTGCTGTCCTCTTTGCTGAGTTTTAATCCCATTACTGTGGGAGTGATTGCTGCCTTGAAATTCAGTCATCTCAAATTCTTCTTTCATGACTGCTTTGAAATTCTCAATAAGATAATCATCATTACTTGTGAAAATAACATCATCAACATCTAACACAACAATTAGAATTTTACCATCTTTTTCTTTGATGTAGAGGGTGGGTTCTCCCTCACATTTTTCAAATCCATTTTCCTGTAGATAGGAATCTATCCTGCTGTACCATGCTCTTGGTGCTTGCTTCAACCCATAAAGAGCTTTCTTCAATCTGCACACTTTGTGCTCTTGGCCTTTCTTTTCGTAGCCTAGAGGTTGTTCTATGTAAACCTCTTCTATTAACACTCCATTTAGGAATGTTGACTTCACGTCCATTTGGTAAACTTTCCACTTGTTTTGTGCTGTTATGGATAGTACTGGTCTCACGGTTTCCATTCTTGCAACCGGTGCGAAAGTTTCCTCATAGTCTCTCCCATGCTGTTGTTTGTACCCTTGATAACAGTCTTGCCTTGTGTCTTTCTATTTTGTCTTCAGCATTGCTCTTGGTTTTGTAGAGCCATTTAACTCCAATGACTTCTTTTCCTTTTGGTAGCTCAACCAACTCGCATGTTTTGTTTCTTTCTATGGCATTTATCTCTTCATCCATAGCTTTTATTCATTTCTTATCTTTAATTGCTTCTTCGAAATGAATAGGGTTATCAATATGACAATATAATGCAAACAAGGAATTCATACCTTCATTTGCTGCCTCTTGCTCATAAATGTCACTTAAATTTCTGAATTTCTTGCCTCTTTCATTTGGTGTGCAGGTGTTTGAAGAAGCACTTGAATTTTCTCCTTGTGTTGTGCTTGGAGAATCACTTTCATTTCTCCTCAAGGGTGTTTCTTGCTGTCCTTGTGTTGGCGCTGCTGTTTGGGGATGTATTTCAGCCATCTCCTCATCATCTTCATCATGAGACAAACAGTTTTTAACATTCACTGTTTTCTCTATGCTTCCATCCCAAGCTTCCTCCTCAATGAATTGAACATCTCTGCTCACAAAAAATTTCTTTGTAGATGGGATATACAACTTGTATGCTTTGGATTCCTCACTGTATCCAATGAAAATACATTTCTCCTCTTTGCTGTCCAACTTCTTCCTTAGCTGATTTGGAATGTGTGCATAAGCCACACATCCAAAAACTTTCATGTGGGTGACTCTTTGCTTTCTCCCACTCCATGCTTCTTTCGGCACTCTGTTCATCACTGCTTTTGTAGGACACCTGTTCAAAATATATTCTGCACAATTTATAACTTCAACCCAATAATAATTTGGAAAATGCTTTGCCTTCAACATGCTCCTTGCCATATCCATGATTGTCCTATTCTTTCTTTCAGCAACTCCATTTTGCTGCGAAGTGTACCTTGCTGTAAATTACTTGTGTATTTCATTTTCTCTACAAAATCATAGGAATTCCTTGGAGATATACTCACCTCCTCTGTCAGTTCTCAAGACTTTGATATGAAGCCCACTTTGGTTTTCTACAAGTGCTTTGAAATTTCAGAATTTTTCAAACACTTCACTTTTGTTCTTAAGGAAATAGACCCAAGTTTTTCTAGTGAAATCATCAATGAATGTTAGAAAATATTGGCTACCTGCTAGTGATGGAGTTTGCATCGGTCCACATAAATCTGAGTGGACAATTTCTAAGGATGCTTTTGCCCTTATGCTTTTCCCTGATGGAAAACTTTCTCTGTGTTGTTTCCCCAAGATGAAACCTTGACAAAGGCTGTCCGGTTTCTCTATCAATGGTAATCCTCTTACCATTCCTTTTCTACTCAACAAGTTAAGACCTCCAAAGTTGAGATGTCCAAATCTCAAGTGCCACAACCAATTTTCATCCTTTGGTATGCTTTGGAAAGCCTCTTGTGTCACTGCTGCTATTACTTCTTTATTTTTCAAATCTGTCTTTATTCCGAGAGGGAACATCCTATTCCTCGTCATCTTCACTTCAGCAATACATCTTTTGCTGGGTACTCTATCCATGATGGTGCATACATCATTCACACGGAAAAAATTGTACCCCTTTTGAACAAACTGACCAATACTCAAGAGGTTACATTTCATTCTAGGAACATAATAGACATCTGATATGGTTTTCTTTTCACCTTTCTTTGTAAATATTTTAACTTCTTCTTTTCCCATAAGACAAATTTTACTATGAGTCCCAAGTGTGACTTGTGATTTCACATTTTGATCTAATTTAGAAAACAAGGCTATATTTCCTGTCATATGGTTGCTGCAACCAGAGTCTAGAAACCATATATCATCATTGTTTGTTTCAACCATGTTACAAGCTAAAAGCACATTATCTTGGCTGATATTTTCTCTAGTGATATTTGCACTAGATCTATTATTCATATCATGCTACTTCTTCCTACATTCATTGGCATAATCCTCGTATTTTTTATAATAATAACATTGGACATTGGATTTTTCATACCTTTGTCCTTAAGCATGATGTTGTCCACTTTGTTGACTGGTGCCTTGGCCTTCGTTCTGATTTGGATTGCTGCCTCTTCCTTGAGCATTTGCTGGATTGTTTCTTCCACCTCTATTTTGGCTTCTACCTCTTCCTTTCTTGTTTCCTCTGCCTTGACCTCTTCCTCTTCCAAAGGACATCTAGGTCTTGAAGGCTTGTTCTAGAGATGAGTTTTCATTTCTACTCAATCTCTGCTCATGTGTTAGCAGTGATGCATGTAGCTCATCAACTGACAAGTTTGAGAGATCCTTTGTCTCTTCTATGGTGGTGACAATCACATCAAACTTTGAGGGTAGGATCTTCAATAGTTTCTCCACAATCCTCCTTTCTTCAAGAATTTCTCCATGAGTCTTTATCTGTGTGACTAGACTAATCACATGTGTGAAGAATGAGTCAATATTGTCTGACTCCTTCATGCATAGATTCTCAATATCTCTCCTCAGCAACTGTAGTTTTGTTGTCTTCACTTTCTCCATGCCATGATAGGTTGTCTTGAGAGTTTGTCATGCTTCTTTGGATGTCTTGGCTGCTGCTATCCTTGGAAACACACTCTCATGCACTGCTTGATATAAAAATACGAGGGCTTTTGAATCCTTCTTCCTATTGCTCTTCAACAGATCTTTCTCTGTCTGAGTTAATCTGTTAAACTCATTTTCATCTGTTGGTTCTTCAAAACCATCTTCAACTAATTCCCATAAATCTTGAGAAGCAAATAGGGCTCTCATGGTTATTGCCCAATAGTCATAGTTTTTCCCATTAAATTGTGGGAGCTGAGTATTAGAGATACCCATGCTAGTGTTGGTGCTAGCCATTCTTGCACTCTAAACTATGCTTCTAATACTTGACTCTGCATTTAAAAATCACTGAGTGTCTTCAATAGCAACACAAAAAAACTTATGAAATACCTTGGATTTTTGACTGAGTCTTCACACTGTTGGAGAAGTTGCTGCAACAAAAAATCCTTCCTTCAGCTTATTTGACACCTTCAAAGAGCCCGGACAAGCTCTGATACCACTGTTGGGAATTTTCTGCTAAATTCCAAAACAAAATCACTGAATAGAGAGTAATACTCTGTTTTTGCCACATGATCTTTAACAGGGGAAGCTTAAAATAGATTGCTGGAGAAGCTCAGAGTTTTTCACACACATAAAACTTTATATTCATTAATAAACTGCCTGATACAAACTTCATCCTCTTAATAGAGGGATTCACCAAGAACTTCCAAAAAAAAATTACTCTGTCTCTTTTAGAAATTTTACACTATTGTGTGTAAAAATTTCTTTTACATTTACTGTTGTAAATAAAAAAAACATATTCACGCTGCTGCGCTTCTGAGTATTTCATTTCACATACATCACCACCAGAAAATTACATTCCATATTCTCAAATCAACCTGCTATTAAATTCAACATTCCATATTCTCAAATTCAACATTCCATATTCTCAAATCAACCTGCTGTAAAATTCCTCTTTTCATTCACTGCTCCGAGTTTTACATAACATTGCTATCAACCAAAAAAAATTCCACGCTGTACTTGTTATTCTATAAAAATCAACAAAACAAAAATATAACACATATATGTTTTTTTTTTACATAACATTGCTATCAACCAAAAAAAATTCTATAAAAGTAAACAAAACAAAAATATAACACATATATGTTTTCTTGTTCCATACTGCCATGGATTAAAAAAACATTAAAATTCTACCAACTTTTACTTATCACAATAAATTTACACTAATTACTTTTACAGTCAAAACAAAAACTTCACACAAAGTTCATGGTATGGGTCTGTATGCATTTTTATTTTCAATCAACCATCGCTTACCCAACCAAATGAACATTACACCCTGATGAAAAGTGGTTTTGGAAAATGTACTGAGGACACGCGTCAAAATGGTCACTGGCGACTGTATCGGGGCCTTTGAGAGAATACTACTGCTTCAGCAAAAGCGTCCCGATGGAAATAGGTGGTTTTCATGAATTAAATGCTGCAGTTAAAACTTACATCTCAACAGGACACTCCTATATATCTTGGTCGTAGATTTTGGGAATATAATGATAATAATAGAATGGGAGCTTTCTAATCCCAATTTAGTGGGACACTGATATATATATGAACCCTAATTGAGTGACAATGTTATAAGTATATATGAACTAATTCCAAATGAGTGTGACATTTACATTTATATATATATAGATATGATTTTGGGAATATCCCAGATTTCAGAATCTGCAATTCACAAATATCCAAATATTTGATTCTAAATTTTAGGAATATCCCAAATCCCAAAAACTGCAATCGAGATGCCCGTTTGTATGAAGCCGAGTATAAAAACGGGATATGTTCTTGCTCTCCTGTAATGTTTAAAGTAACTGATCTCATGCAGTCTAATCAGATAAGCGATGGCTGCCAATGGCTAAAATACGGGCAAAAGATGACAAAATACAATCAGCGACCAAGATGTTATTACAGATGCGCTATGGTGCCCGGTTGCCCAGTTAAGAAACAGGTTCGATCTTGTCCTTTTGCAGAAAGAAATCTGTGACTGATGCTTTCATTCACTAGGAAACGCATATAAACTCCACAAGTAATATAAACCTCATAAAGTTATGGCATTATGGCGGACTTTGAGCAGGTTCAGAGATGCGCCCAAGATCCCACCATCGTAACAACAACCTATAAAGGCGAACGCAATCATTTTGAGAGTCCTCTTGCTATGCCAGCTGACATGCACTTCTCCTCCAATTAGCTCATTAATGAGGGAATGAATAGAGAAAATTTCTTGCGCATAATGAATTTATGCCCTGCACTGCCAGAATATCGACCTCAAGTTCGCTTCCTACTATCACTCTCGACCTCACAGACAACCGCCTCAATCGACCAGGATTAGCGGCCGGCAGCTTCCAACACTTTGACTTCATTGCCTAACGATATGGGTCAGGCATCGGATTATCACAATCAACTGGATAATTATCTATCAATCGCGCAGGATTCTGTGGCTTTGATAAAGGCAGATCCCAACATCACTGAATCACTTGCTGTAGCCATAGCAAGCTCTCTAGTCAACTTGGGTACTCGAGTCCAGGTGATGGCCAAAACCCGACTTGCAATGCAACTCCCCGATGGTTCAGCTCAGAATGCATTTCTGTACTCTCATTATTTGTGAAATCTTTCCTACGGTAGTATTCCGACTACTAAAAACCCTTTGCATTTGTTGTAAAATAGTTCTACACCGTGTAATTTAGAACAAGTATCTAGAACCGCCTGCTTTACAGGAAGCATTCCAGCAATGTTCGAAAACACCAATATTTAAGCGTGGATTACTGTTGGCCATTTTGGAACATCAAAATACTGAATGTGTGTCACTTTATCGCAAAATTATTATGCTATAATTATAGGTTAGTTATATTGTATTGTTTTACAAATCATTGAAATTTTATTAATGATGATGATGATAGTGGTTAACATCTACTGAGGTCAAATTGGTTTATCGGACCTATAATTTTTTTAGTTTTTAATTGTTCGGCTCCTCGTCTTTCTTGGCGAGATTGATGTTGTAGATTTCTTTTTTTTCACTACGGTCTTCCAACTTCCTTTATCTTGCATCTCCTCTATTTCTTCTGGTTCTTGGGACATTGGTGTCTTCTATTGTTTTCGTCCTTTTGAAGATATTTGAAGAAAAAGTTTGGTCTAGGAAATCTGCTTTGCTCTTAAATGAAGATTTATTTTGTGCTATATTCGAATCTTCATTACTGTTGATGGTTGATGTTTGAGGGGTTGTCGAGTTCACTTTTTTGTTGTTGGGCAGGGTTTTCTCCATGCTTGTCTTAAGAGTTGTTTCTTTTTGCCCGATTTCTTGTGACTCAGAGTTTTTTCTAAGGGTATTCTTCTTTGATGACAGTGTAGTGTTCTTTTTGTGCTCCTTCCCACCATATAGATCTATGGTGGTTTTTTCTAGTAGAATTTTTCTCGGAGGCTTTCGGGCAATTTTTGGCTAGATGGCCTATCTCAAAGTAGGTTCGACATCTGAAGAAGACATTTTCATAATCGAGTCTCTAGTTCCATACAGTCTTTACTTGTTAGGTTTATTTCAGCTGGGAATTTGACGCTCAAGTTCATTTCCAAACAGATACGTGGATAGGTGGTTCTGGCATATTCCTTTGTTTCTGGGCACTTGTAGTAAAATTTCCCAATTGCATTTCCAATGGCTTTTAGCAAGGAGAGATTCCAAAGATGCAAGGGTAGGTTTGGAAATCTCACCCAAACTGATGCTGAGGTTATGACTGCGGTTGAGGAATCAAATGATGGGTTCCATAGCTTCATGAATAGGCCTTAGTTTTCCCAAAACCAAGGGTTAGAAACTAGAATACATTGTCTGCTTTCAGGGTTTTCAAAATCTACTATAAAAAAGCCCCTAGCACACAGGTAGATGTTAATTTCATCAGAAATGACACGCTTCCATACCTTCGAGATCCAATTGTGGGAAGTTGTCATCCACCGCCAAAAACCATTGAACCGACAAATTAGAGCACTTTTGAAAAACTTCAAAGCCTCATCGAGTGAGGCCTGGACCACCTGGATAGTGGGAGTTG
Organism: Pinus taeda; assembly: GCA_000404065.3. Lineage (NCBI taxonomy): Eukaryota > Viridiplantae > Streptophyta > Pinopsida > Pinales > Pinaceae > Pinus > Pinus taeda. Next base: position 177,577 of record APFE030020737.1, on the reverse strand, counting down.
GGCTTTACTGATGATATGGGCAGGAGCTTGCCCTCTAGAAGCGGACAGAGCTAAGGCAACAACTATTTTCGCGAAGCTGGGAGCCATATTTACCCGTAGAACCCAGCTGCAAAGAAATAAAGCAGAAGACTAGATCTAGATCTAGCCATAGAAAAATAGATCTAGAACCCAACCGCAAAGAATAAGACAGAAGATTAGATCTAGATCTAGATCTAGCCGCAGAAAATTAGATCTAGAACTCAACTACAGTGTCTCAGTAAGCCTTTTAATATACAAGAAACCCTAGTAAGAAAAATCATGCTTTTAGTACCGAATCCTACTCAAAATAAAAATAAATATTCAGTAGGTAGGCAACTTATCGATTTATTTCCATCCTTTTATTCTTTTTAAAAGAATGTGAAACTTAAACTTTAATAAAATTTGCAATGGGCATTTTACCATCTTTAATTTTAGAATTATATTGGAGGTTTCTTATATCATTAATTAGAGAACTATATGGGATGTTTCTTATATTATTCTTTTGATGGAAAATTATGAATTTTAAAGTTATTATTAGATATTCTCATTAATTACTAAAAAGTTTATTATTGATTTATTTTGAATATTTGAGTTATTTTAAAAATAAGACTAAGAATCAAATTGAATAAATATAATTAATACTTCACAATTTACAATTTTCAAATAAAATTAAATGCTTTTTGTAACATTTTTTTATTATTATTGAAATACATTATTAGATAGATTACTATGGTATTGTTGAAAGCATCTCCCTCTCTAACTAATTCAAATTTCTCTTTCACTTTATTTGTGACAATTAGATTCGTGAGTACTTGATGGAGGAGCATTTGGCTCAGAAATATCATTGTATTTTAGTAGACATAGGGGGTCTTGTGTTTTTAAGGAAGATGGTTTCATGAGTATTAAATTAATGTAATTATTAGGGTTTTGACTGATTTTAATGAGAGAAATTAGAATAGGAATTAATTAGATATTGTGAGGCATATTGTAAATGTTCTTGAATGTAGGAGAACATGAGTGATGATGGGTGATTAGTGAGGATTGATAAATTTTGAAATATAGTAAATCTTAGATTATGAATTAGTTTTATGATTTTGGGGATTAAAGAGAATCCTTAGGATTTAGTAAAGTTGTTGAGATCCTCAAGGGATCATTGAGAGATTTTAGGACTTGATGAGCTGATTAAGGATCTGAACCAGGAAATGGGTTACAGAACCGTTTGCATAAATGTTAGCCTAAAAGGCATAGAAGAAGGTTAGCTAGCTAGGAGTTAGTAGTGATTTAGTTAGAGAGTTTGACTGTAAGTCTACAAGCAGGAAAGGGATAAGGCCATTGATTAAAAAATTAGGCTAGAGATAAAGAGATTGACTCATTATGTAATTATTTGTTTATATATATACAAAGACTTTGATTCTTAAGTGTGTGATGTGTGTTGATTGATGGAATTATAGATTGTGTGTGAATTAGAGTAATTTTGCATGGTATATGTATGTAGGTGGAATTAAGCAGAACACAGAGAAGAAGTGGAGGATGAAGGATCATGATCTAACCACTTGAATCCGTTTGAAGGATCAAATTTAAAGCTTAGGAATGATAGTGTTTAAGAGTACGCAGAAGTAAGTTCAGGAGGAAGTTGTGTTGCAGAACAACCAAAGACCAGAAACCCTGGAAAACACCTAATTCACAAAAGAACAGAGAGAGGATAGTGCACAGAGGAGGAGTACAACAATTGGAAGTGATTTAATAGTTTAGAAGGTATAAACACATAGAATATAATATAGGTGAGTCGGGTAAATAGACCAGAACACTGAGAAATCACATAAAGACGAAGTAAAGGAAGGAAGAAGTCATGAAGTCTTCAATGCAATGTATGGATTGATCAAACGAAGTAAATTCATTAAACAGTCAAGTCGCGCATGGAATATCAACTGCGTAGAAATAATTAATCAGCAAGGAATAGGAGCTGTTGGATCATTCAGATCAATGGACGAGATTGTGTGCGATAGACGACAAAGCTCTTATCGTACAAATCAAAGTGAAGAAGCGACGGGTTCAGATTAAGCCACGTGTTAGCAGAAGGACAGAATGGTATTCGTAAGCATTAAGTAGTTTCTCGCGTGCCCTTAAAGCGGAAAATGGTATTTCTACGATTTCACCTGATTAACCTTATGAGTTGACATGTAGCACATGAAGGAAAGAGAAAACCACTTTTCTTGTGTGGTCTCGGTCTAATATCGATCATGCATGTAATGTGCGTGAGATTATATGAACACTATTGGATGGAGGTAGGAGGAATAAATGGTGGAGATTTAATGCAGTAAGGAGTCAGTACGAAGAAGTGGGCGGACGACACAATAACCGTTAGATCGAGGAGACAGATGAACGGTGTGGATTGAACGTAATAAAGGCAACATCAGTATATGTGCAAAGGTCTGTGGAATGGTGGAATGGTAAGGTTAAGTGAGGTTTATGGTATATTTCTATTATATGGGAATCATAATAGAAATGAGCAGGATCAATGTATTATGGGTTAAGTTTGAGTTAACCAAAGTCTAGAGACTATGGTACGGTTAATATGTGTAGGTAGTTACCGAAGGGTTAAGTTATAAGGGTTAAGAATTAATCAAATTTTTATTAAAGTTTTAGACTTTAGTTAGGCAGGTGAAACGTTTCCGCATAAGAGTTTAATTAAGAACATTAAGTCTTCGTTGTAGAGGGTTTTCACCATGGATTAGGCGATTAATCTTGGGACACACAGTGTGACATGCAATTTTAATTTGCATACTGTGGGTATATGCTGCTTAGGCTGCATTATATGGTGTTTGCAGCTTAGGTTGGTATCAAAACTGAACAAGGAGATTCTATATGTAAAATTTCTTTGAGAAACATAGAACAAAGTTATGTTCTGAAGGTGTGTATACAGGTGAATGGTGATGAAAGTAGGCAAGAGGAGATTAGATTTTAATTTGACAAACAGTAGGAATAGAGAGATAAAGCGTAGTAGAATATTGGGATAATTTGCAGATGCAAAAAAACAGAGAACAATCCATTCAAAGTGCAGGTGAATGGTAGAACAAGATCATGCAGAGATCTTGAAGATGAGATGATAAGTTTTTATTTTAATTTGGTTTGAATATTATGGTTGCAGAATTTAGGTTGTAGATGAAAGAAGGTGTCTCAGCAAAGAAGCAGTAATGAATAAATTTGGTAAGAATTTCTGAATGAAAGAAGAATGTGGTAGAACCTTGAAGAATTCCAACAATGGTTGGATAAAGAGGAAAATTGTATTCTTAAAAGGTGCATATGAGTTGAAGCCTAGAAGGAGCAGAGGGAAGTTCTCAAAGAGGTTCCAGAGATAGAGAACCAAGTGCTTGCCAAAAGACCAAGTATAGAGGAAAGCTTGGTGAGGTAAGTGGCAGTAGGGAAGACTTGCTATTGGAGAAACTTTAGTGAAACTCACAGTAAGTGAGTGAGGATATCATGAAGATAGAGGAGAAAATGACCACTGAAAGTCATAATAGAGGTAACAGAGGTTCTGAGGAAGACCATAATAGAAGAAAGTTGAAGAAAGAGGATGCCAAGGCAAATGGCATACAAAGACAATTAAGTTAAGAAGAATATGAGAGGGAGAATGTTGAGATTGCAGTACATCTTCAGTTATTGATGGAGATGTTGCAAATGAATAAAGATGACCAGAAGCATAGTTATTTCATGAAGAAGAAAGTAAAGTGGCTGAGGCTACAAGAGAAGAGGAATCAACAAGTGAATATGCAGTTAGCAGAAGAGATGATGAAGCTTGAATAGGTAATGAATGCTCAAATGAAATCTGAAGAACTCAGAGAAGCTGAGTTGAGAATGGAAGTTTCCATTTGTGAAGTAGAACAAGGTGAGTTCTAGGTGAAGATGAAGACTGGAGATTTGTGAAAGATCTTGAGAATTCAAGACAACAAGAAGTTTACTTTGCTAAAGAAGGAATTATTGATGACTTTCAGAACTATTGGACAAATTCAGATCAGCAAGAGGATATGAAACCTTGTATATTTGAATCTAATAATTTTGATGTGATTAGAGGTTTTGCAGAAGATGAGCAGTTTTTTGAAGCTGTCAAAAGTATGGAAGAGTATCTTTTAGAAGATAAATACTTTGAAGTAAAGAATGATGGAGAATGTCTCTTGAATGAGAAAAGCAGTGAATTATTGCAACATAAATAATTTAGCAAAGCATTGATGTTTGAAGCTGTTACAACATAGGAACAATTTCTTGTGAAAGAAGGAAATGAGATTCAGTCTGAAGAGCAGATATGTGAAGTAACAATTGAAACTGTTGAACTTGGTAATTCTCAAACTGATAAATTATGTACAAATGCAAGAATTATAAGTGATAATGAAGTACTGATGAAGTGTCACAGAGAACTTGAATTACTGGAATATTTGTGGAAAACTCAGAGTATGACAGTGCGATTGCAGAAGAAGGAGTTCACTACAGTGGACAAGAGTAGAAAGCCATCATTGAAACATATGGTGTGGAAGAAAGACTTGCTGACAGTTTTGAGAGTCCTTTAGAGAATTCCTTAGAGAACTTGAATCAACATACTGATGTGCAGATAGAGGAGGAAAAATTAGAGCATCATTCTGAAATGTTTCCAAAGGAAGAAGAGGAGCGTAGGCCTTATGTTTTTAATTTTAATAATTGTTTGTGAGTGCAGGTTTTGTTGCAGATGTTGGAGGAAATTTGGCACAAATGAGCAGCCAAGTAAAGATGGAAGAGGAAGATTTTGTGGAAGCATTTAATCCATGGAACAGAGATATTATGTTGCTGGAAAGTATGCTAGAGAATCAAGATTTGATGTAGAAAGAGATAATCATGAATGAGGGTAAGGATGAAAGGGCGGTAGTAAGAATCAGACAACTTCAAAGAGAAGATAATGAGCAATAGGTTGAATATGAGTGGATAGAGTACAACAAAAAATGGAAGAGTATGTACCAACTCAAGGATATGATGGAGATAGATATTGAACAATTATAGAAATTAATTATGAAGCAGTCCAAATGGAGGAGATTGAAAGAAACAAGGAGAGTGATCAATTAGAATTTGAAACTGATTGACAAGGAGAGGAAGGTGAAATAGAAGATAGAATACATACAATAGCAGCAAAGGTGCAGAGTGTTTGGAAAATTACAAATTAAAGTTACGGACCCTGGAGGTTTTCCATCAACATATGAGAACACATGATCAGGAGATCATGAATGTTTTCAATTAGTGATCAATTAGAATTTGAAACTGATTGACAAGGAGAGGAAGGTGAAATAGAAGATAGATTACATACAATAGCAGCAAAGGTGCAGAGTGTTTGGAAAATTACAAATTAAAGTTACGGACCCTGGAGGTTTTCCATCAACATATGAGAACACATGATCAGGAGATCATGAATGTTTTCAACCTTGGGAGTATGATGCAAGAGCATTCGGTTTCAAAATATCATTGTATTTTAGTAGACATAAGGGGTCTTGTGTTTTCAAAGAAAGTTGGTTTCCTAAGTATTAAACTAATGTAATTATTAAGGTTTTGAGTGATTTTAATGAGAGAAACTAGAATAGGAATTAATTATATATTGTGAGGCATATTGTAAATTTTCTCGAATGTAGGCGAACATGAGTGATGATAAGTGATTAGTGAGGATTGAGAAATTTTGAAATATTGTAAATTCTAGATTAGGAATTGGTTTCATGATTTTGGGGACTAAAGAGAATCCTTAGGATTTAGTTAAGTTGTTGAGATCCTCAAGGGATCATTGAGAGATTTTAGGACTTGATGAGCAGATTAAGGATATGAACCAGGAAATGGGTTACTTAACCTTTTGTATAAATGTAAGCCTAAAAGGCATAGAAGAAGGTTAGCTAGCTAGGAGTTAGTAGTGAGTTAGTTAGAGAGTTTGACTGTAAGCCTATGGGCAAGAAAGAGAAAAGGCCATTGATTAGAAAATCAGGCCACAAAGAGAGAGAGATACTCATTATCTAATTATTCTTTTATATATATACAGAGACTTCGATTCCTGAGTGTGTGATGTGTGTTGATTGATGGAATTATAGATTGTGTGTGAATTAGAGTAATTCTGCATAGTATATGTATGTAGGTGGAATTAAGAAGAACACAGAGAGGAATTGGAGGATGAAGGGTCATGATCTGATCATTTTAATTTGTTTGAAGGATCAAAGTTGAAGCTCAGGAGTGAAAGTGTTTAACAATACGCGGAAGTAAGTTCAGGAGAAAGTTGTGTTGTAGAACAACCAAAGACCAAAAACACTAGAGAAAACCTAATACACAGAAGAACAGAGAGAGGACAGTGCACAGAGGAGGAGTACAATAATCGAAAGTGATTGAATAGTTTAGAAGGAGTTAGCGCATAAACAATAATATTGGTGAGTCGGGTAAATATACCAAAACATTGAGAAATCACATAAAGACGAAGTAAAGGAAGGAAGAAGTAATGAAGTCTTCGATGCATTTTATGGATTGATTGAACGAAGCAAAGTCATTGAACATTCAAGTCGTGCACAGAAGATGAATGAAGTAGAAAGAATTAATCAACAAGGAACAAGAGCCGTTGGATCATTTAGATCAATGGACGAGATTGTGTGTGATAGATGACAGAGATCTTATCGTGGAAACTAAAGTGAAGAAGCGAAGGGATCAGATTAAGCCACTTCTTAGCAGAAGGACAGAGTGGTCTTCATTGGCAGTAAGTAGTTTCTCACGCACCCTCATAGCAGAAAATTATATTTCTACGAGTTCACGCGATTAACCTTATGGGTTGACACGTAGCACATGGAGGAAAGAGAAAACCACTTTTCTCACATGGTCTCGGTCTAATATCAGTTGTGCATGTAATCTGTGCAATATTATGTGATCACTGTTGGATTAAGGTAGAAGGAATAAACGATGTAAATTTAATGCGCTAAGGTGTCAGTCTGAAGAAGTGAGCAAATGATGCGATAACAATCGGATCAAGGAGATAGATCAATGATGTGGATTAAACATGATAAAGAGAGCATCAGTATACGTGCAAAGGTTAGTGGAATGGCAGAAACATAAGGTTAAGTGAGGTTTATGGTATATTTCTGTTATATGGGAATCATAATAGAAACGAGCGGGTTTAATGTATTATGGGTTAAGTTCAAGTTAACCAAAGTCTAGAGACCATGGTATGGTTAAAATTTGTGGGTGATTACAGAAGGGTTAATTTATAAGGGTTAAGAATTAATCAAAGGTTTACTAAAGTTTTAGACTTGGGTTAGTCACATGAAATATTTCCGCATAAGAGTTTAATTAAGAACATTAAACCTTGGTTATAGAGGGTTTTCACCATGCATTATGTGATTAATCTCAGGACACATAGTGTGACATGCAATTTTAATTTGCATACTGTGGGTATATGTGGCTTAGGCTACATCATTATGGTGTTTGCAGCTTAGGCTAGCATCAGTATGTTGGCATTATGATACATATGTTGTACTTGATGGCAACCCACTCATCTCAGATGATAAATTATAGTGCAGTAAAGTTTACGCACTTTCATGTAGAGAAAAGTTCCTTTCATGCAGAGAAAAGTTCACGCATTTTCATGCAGAGAAAAGTTCATTTCATGCAGAGAAAAGTTCACGCACTTTCATGTAGAGAAAAGCGCACGCACATGGGAGATTTTATGGTTGGTTCATGGTATTAGTCCGAGAGTTTTTGATCCTATGGTTTTGGTTCGTGGTATTGCATCCAAAAGAATTGAACCCAAGTATTTGGTCCGTGGTATTGTTTCTCAATGGTTTTGGTCCATGGTTTTGAGTGAGGCCTAGCCTATAAAAAGGAAAGGAGATCATTTGGCTAATCACAAGTGTTGAAAATCTTAAGAAGTGCAAGATCTAAATTTCTGATAATAGGTTGGTCAGACATAGTTGAATCTGAATCAAGGAGAAACCAGCACATTATAAGTCAGATCTACTGAAGAGAGCAGTAACGGCGTAGTGCGGAGGTGCACAGAACTAGAGAAGAAGTAAGTGCAGAGTTGCGCAGACTCGTCACGACAGAAGTGCGGATATCCGCAGGTTTCCTTCGGTGAAGTTGCAGACCTTTCTTGAAATATATTTTAGCTGTCTTTTATATGTTTCTGCAGAGATTTGGGTTTAAATTGGTGTCTAGTTACTGGTGTTATTTTCTGGTTACTGCATTATGAGAAGTTATTTGTTTAAAGGAGATTGGGTGATGCACATGTACATGATGTTTTGGATCCAGTTTGAAAATTGATGAAACGTGGTCCTTGGAAGGAAAGAGAAGGTAGTAGCCTTCTATAGGTCAGTACCTACGTACTAGTATTTTAGCTAGTACAAGAGCTAAGGGGGTTGTAGCTCCCTTCTAGAGAGGGTTGTAGCTCTCTGTAGGTTGCAGCCGACGTACTCGTAAAAGATTGCACCAGTACAAAATCATTGTAAGAAGAAGTTTCTAATTGAAAGAAGATAGAGACATATTGCAGCAGGTGGTTTTCACCCACATTGGGTTTCCACCTTACATATTGTGTTCCTTGGTGTGACTGTCTATTTTGTGTTCCTGCTCATTATTCTATGGTTTTCACATACAGATTAATGACAAACATTTGAAGAATAAATTAAATTATAAGTTTGGAAGGTATGCAAGTTTCAATTGTCAGATCTGAAAATATTTGTATAAATTGATAAGAGTTTGATAATACTGATTCACCCCCCCCCCCCCCTCTCAGTATTATTTCCAACAATTGGTATCAGAGCAGGTCTTTGAGAAGAAGCTTGACTGCTTGAAGGAAGATCTATAATCATGAGAAACTACGAGAGAGAAGCATCGATCAGGCCACCAATTTTTGATGGGATGAATTTCGTCTATTGGAAGGTAAGAGTCATTGCCTATCTTCAATCTCTTGGTACAAAAGTCTGGGATATCAGAGATACAGGGTACACTTTTCCATCAGCAACTCCCACAGATCTGGCTGAGAAGAAGAAGTTTGAAACAAATGCAAAGGCTATCAATACTCTATTAGAATGTCTATCTCAATTAGAATTCGTCAAGGTTATGCAGCATAAAACCGCAAAAGAAATATGGGACAAGATCGTTCTGAGCTATGAAGGAGATGAATAGGTAAAATGAGAAAAACGTCAAACCCTCAGAATTTAGTATGAAAATATCAGAATGTACAATGATGAAAGTGTGGCTTACTATTTCCTACGAATAGATGAGATTGTTAATTGTATGAAAAACTTGGGTGAAGAAATAAAAGAGGCGGTTATGGTTGAAAAGGTTCTAAGATCTTTGTCTCCTAAATTTGAATCCAAAGTTTCTGCAACAGAAGAAAAGGAGAATCTACAAAAAATTACCATGTCACAGCTACACGGAATTCTAACTGCTTACGAAATGAGGAAAGGAGGACCTTCAGACATGAGAGAAGTTGCATTCAAGGCTTCAGGCAAAGGAGATTACTATGAGTCAAGACATATGTCAGAAGAAGAGGAAGAATCAAATTTTGTTAGGAACCTTCAATGGGGTGCTAGAAGATTCAGAGGTAAGTTACCCTTCAAATGCTTTTCTTGTGGAAGAGTCGGTCACTATGTTGCTAAGTGTCCTCAGAAAGACAATCTTGACAAATGTAAGGAACCTGTTAGATGGAACAAGAAACAGAATGTAAGTAAGAAAAGCTGCTACACTCATGAAGACAGTGATGGACTCTCAAATAGTGATGAAGATGAACAAGGTAATAACTATAGACTTTTAATGGATTTTGAAGATGATGATTTCATGGATGCTATAGATGAAGAAGGTCTTTATGAAGAGATTTCTAAACTCAAAATTTGTTTACAAGAGAAAAATATGATTATTGATACTCTGCAATTTCAATTGGCTGAAAGGGAAAAACATCACGAAAAGTTAGAATGTGAAATTGTGGGACTTAGAAAAGAGATTGAGAAAACAAAAGATGTTAATCTTAGATTTGTTAAAGGATCTGAAACTCTAGATGAGATTATCAATGTGCAGCGATCTCCCCTAATCAAGACAGGTCTAGGATATAATGAAGAAACATCTCAAGCATAGAAACAATCCACCTCCAAAAGTTATCTTGATGCAGCAAGGAGGAGTGAGCAAAGGCCCAATGGAGATCACCAGGTAAATCAAGGACAATTTACCTCAAGAATGAACAAATACTACCAGGTAAATCGGGGGCAATCCACCTTAATGATGAACAGAAGCTACAACCATCCACAGGTAAAATCTTCTCAATCTACCTCAAGAATGGATGACGGTAGAAACTACAGTCGTTTGGTTGGTAGATTTGATAATCGCAGGTGTTTCTTCAATGGCCAATGCTTCCCTTGTCATAACTTTGGTCACAAAGTAGCTCAATGTGTTGCCTATAAGACAATCATGACTAGAGAAGCTCAAAAACAAAGAAGTATGACTAGGATCATGAAAAGAACCTACAATAATTTTTTTGCTCTTGAAAATGAAATTGAATGTTCTATTTGTAACAACTTTGGTTATGAAGATTCTGAATGCAGGAGCACGTTTCGACAAACAACTCAGAAGGAACAAGCCTCAAGTGCCAAAACATGGAGAATGAAAGAACTGCAACCAGAAAAATGTGGTATAGCCTTATATGCAAAAGGGTAGGAAAATTAATGGTACATCAACAATGGATGTTCAAAACATATGACAGGTGATAAGGAAAAACTTCAGTCGTATAGTGCCTTAGAAAACGAGAAGAAGGTCTCATTTGGAAATGACACCCCTGCGCTCATAAAAGGTAAGGCTTCTGTTCTGTTGAAAGAAAAGGTCAAAGCTGAAAATGTTATGTATGTTGATGGCTTAAAGCATAATCTATTGAGTGTCAGTCAGATGTGTGATCAAGGAACTGAGTTAATATTTCGATCAAATGGATGTAGTGTTCATGATCTTGATATAGGAGAAACAGTGATGAAAGGCATAAGAACTCCAAATAATTTATATATATTCAAAGAAGGACAACATCAATGCTATCTAAGCAAGAATGATGAACACTGGCTATGGCATCGGAGATTGGGGCACCTAAGCTTCTCACAAATAAGGAAAGCATGCAAATACCAGGCAGTTCATGGTCTTCTAGACATCAGAATTCTAGACAATACAATATGCAAGTCATGTCAGTTTTGTAAGAAAACTAGAACTAACTTCCCTGAGAAGGAAGGATCAGCTAGCAGGCCACTTGAGCTTGTCCATACTGATGTATGTTGTCCATCTAGGAAAAGGTCACCTCAGGGAGAAGAATACTTTATATTATTCATTGACGACTATTCAAGGATGGTCTGGATAGGACTTCTGAAGCACAAAGATGAAGCCTTCGAAAAATTCAAATCCTTCAAAGCTTTGGTTGAAAACGAATCAGATCACAAAATTAAATTCCTCAGATCTGATAGAGGTGGGTAGTTTACCTCAAATGAATTTTTTGATTTTTGTGAAGAACATGGAATAAGAAGAGAATTCTCTACAGCCAGGACTCCTTAGCAAAATGGAGTAGTGGAAAGGATGAACAGAATGGTTCAACAAATGGCTCGTGCTATGCTTGATGAGTCTGGAACTCCCGCAACTTTCTGGGGTGAAGCCGGATTTGCTACAGTTGTTATTCTCAACAAAACAAACGTCCAGGTTGTTGGTACCATTCCATTACCATATTTTTCTTCTAGAAACACCATCATTTGTCTAGCTTTTTCCTCCATAGACCCCTATATCCATCGAATTTGATTAATTAATAGCATTATAGTTGTTAGTTTACATTAAAGTTAATTTATGAATTGTTATGTTAGAAATTCAGAATTTTCAACAAAAAGATTACAGGAAGTCATAAAATCCTGTAAATGGTTTATCATCTGACACGTGGCATGACAGGCAAGCCAAAGCAATGGATAGGAACGAGATCTGGAATGTACATGCATGGTTAAAAATCGATTCTACAGCAAATCAAAAGCTCCTGGTTATGCGGTCAACGCTGGTCAAACCCTAGCCTTTTGGTTACAAAGGCAGTAAAAAGCCATAGTTTCCCAAACTGGCTTCGTTTTGTTTTTTTTGGAAATCGGTTTAGATTAGAAATGACAAAAAGTCACTCCATTGTAAAAGCAGAAACATTTGCTTAATGAATGTACATTCGATTCAGATAGCGACAGGCAGATAAAGACTACATATTATTTTGTTTTCAAGAATAGTTACGATTATTATCCATGTGTATCATTTGAGAACATAACTCTTGTATGTGATTGCAATCTTCAACACTTAAATATAGTCACGGTTTTACTCCAACAATGTTTATGCATTAATACTCTCATTGCTTGAGTTTACTTTAGTGTGCCATTGAAACGTGGATGGGCCCTGTGTGGATTGGTATACTGTTAATTTCGTTTCCTTAGCAGTTTTTTGAATTTGAATAGAATGCATAGTGTTTAGTGTTATTTCCATGTTCATGACTTTGTCGATTTGATTAGAAATTCTCACAAATGGTATTTATGGTGATAGCTTGAAGATTTTATCGTTAGATAATTGAACCATATTTTTTTAGAGATTTGATCCATCGTTATATTTTAAAGCATCTCCATAGACTCTGTTTTCATGCATTCAAAATTCAGTGTGCTTTTGATTTCTTTTATGAATGCTTAAGTGTTAACTAGACAGAGCTTTTGTGCATAGCATCCTTGTAAGAGGATTAAAATCTCAGTCTAACAATATGCTGTATCCTGAGGACAGTTAGATAACTTAGGTGATCTGAGTGTTAAGGTGAGAGAAAACATATCTTAACCTCCCGTAAAGGAGTGTTGTAGCCTATCACAGCAAACACTTAGCTAGGAATCCTTTATGTCTATAGACTTTAGACACATGCCTCGAAGTTTACTTACCTTGGTTGATAATAAATCTAGTCTAATCTAGCACCCTAGATTGGCCACTACATTTTGGCGTCGTTGCCAGGGAGGCGTAGTTAGAGGATTTTGAAAAAAATATCAAAATATAATTTTTTTTTAAATAAACAAAAACAAACAAAAACACATCATAGATTTGATTGTAACTTTAGAAGTCATGTTTTCTTATGCCTAGATCTAGAGATAATAGAGGTAGATTCACAAAAACCCCCTATCCAAAAACTAACCTATCACCAGGAGCAGAACCTTTGGGAAAAACTGAACACACAACACCAGCTCAGGAAACCACCATACAAAAATTAGAGGATAAACACAAATCAGGCCAAAGACTTACACTTATTGAGAGACAAATCCTATTGGCACACGAATCTTAGAAGAAACATCTCCCTGAATCTTCTATAAAGAGAGAAAGTAGAAAAATAACTCAACAATCTCTAGAACAACTCTTTGGAACGAGTGATATTGAACAAGCAATCAAATCATGAGAGGAATCAATAAAAATTGTTGAGGAAGGAGGAGGATCAACAAGAAGACCCACTCCTGAACAACAACACGATCAAGGAGAGGAGGAAGAGTCAACCTTTAAATTTCCTGTCCATGAACTAGAAGACACTCATGATGAGGAAATAAAAATGAAAAACATACCTCCTTCTGTGTTACCAAACATTTATGGCATGGCTTCAGAAGACCCAGATTCATTCTTGTTTGACTTTGACATTGTATGTCGAACATATGGTTACATAGATTATGCCCAAGGCTTAGACTCTTCCCAGCAACATTAAAGGCATCAGCACTAAGATGGTTCATGGGACTTGGTGAGCATGCAATAACTGATTGGGATGGCATGAGAAGAATATTCCTAAGGAAATACCAACCTTATTGTAGATCAAACTATTCTAAATATGATATCTTTAGGATGAATCAACAAGAGGATGAAAGTTTAGAAGAGTACTTGGAACGATTTGCTTACAATTTACAAAAAACAAAACATCGATCCATGACTCTTGATCTCATTAGAACAATATTTTTGAAGGGCATTCGAAAGGAATACTTAGATGATATTAATTTGATGGGAAAAGGTGATATTTCCACCTTACCTTTCCAAGAGATTTCTAATCTATGTGAAAAGTATTCTAGGAGCAAAGCCAAAATTGGAAAGAGAACCATATCATCCAAAGCCACAAAATCTGCTTCAACAAGTGTCACACGAGCTGAAATAGGCAATTTGTTAGAGGAATTCAAAACAGATCTGTTGAGTACATTAGGGACTCAAATTGACACTCTTAAAGCTAAGAAAAGACAAGAGGAGGAAGATCAAATGATGGCTATCTTTTGTCCAAAATGCCGGAAGAAACATGCCTTAAAAGATTGGCCATTAGAAAACATTCAAGTTTGTGCCTTTTGTACTGAAAAATCATGATATATTTCATTGTTCTAAAGTCAAGGTTTCGTAGAATTGTAATCTGGCAGCCAATACAGATATGGAGAATGTGTATTTTATGGGCGCAAAGAGACCATGGCAGCCAAGACCTCCACCTCAAGGTATGTTCCCAAACCAGAATTTGCAATTTCCTGCACATGATCAAATGTATGCTCAAAATTCATGGAATGTACCCATGCCATGGCAACACCAAATTTACCCACAACAACAATGGAGACCATTTCAGCAATACTCTCAACAATATCAACCATACCAACCATATTCGCAGCCATATCAACAATACCATCAGGTATATTCACCATATCCTCAATCATATCAGCAATATTCACAGCAGCAAGTTGTTTACCCACATCAACCCCAACCCACTCAACAAGCATTGCCTGCTCCTCCACCAATAAATCCACCACAATTGCAACATCCATCTAACCCACAACCTCCTAGACCTACTCAAATCCCTGCTCAACCTGTACCAAATCCAAATAACAGAGCAGAGAAACCAGCTTAAAATGTAGATGAGGGACCCTCATATCCCACATTACCCTTGCAAAATATTAATTTGAGGTCTGGTAAGGTACTTCACAAAGAATCTCTAGTAGTTGAAAAACAATGAGAAAACGAAGAAAATGAAAATGAAACTCGCATTCAAAGGAAACCAAATGATGACATCAAAAACAAACAAATGCAACCGTTGCATCCACCACCTTTTCCATACTGATTGGTCCAAACAAAACTTGCCATGTCTATACCACAGTTTGATGTTTTAGATGAGCTAAAGAATGTCTATATAAAAATTTTTTTACTACAAGCCATAAAAGACATTGCCATATATACTAAAGCCATCAAAGAACTGTGCCTTAAAAAGCCCACTAGGAAAAGAGTTGATCCACAAACCATTCATGTTATTGGACATTTAGTTGGCCTTATGACAAACACCGTTTCAATGGAAAAGTATGTTGATCCTGGTATTCCCAGAGTCACTACAATAAATAACAACATACATATTCCAAACACCTTAATTGATCTTGGGGCCACAATAAATGTGATGACTCTTGAAACCATGAAAACGCTCCAGCTCACAAACTTGCAGCACACAACAATTCTTCTAGAACTCACTGATAGGTCTAAAGTGATTCCTGAAGGGATTTGGGAGGACATAATTGTTTCACTGGACTCTTGGGAGTATCCAGTGGACTTTTTAGTTCTTAAGCCAAAATCCAATTTAGGAGGACACCTTATCATCCTTGGTAGACCATGGTTAGCAACTGCTGATGCATTCATAGGATGTAGATCAGGTAATATGATCATTTCACGAGGAACTGAATGAAAACAACTCACTCTTTACCCATTAGCACAATCACAAGCAGTAGCACACAATTTATGGCTTGATGATAAATACAATGATAAGGCAGAAGTTCAATCTGTTTTCATCATCAACCAAATCTATGATTTTCAAGAACATAATAATGATGATTTGGTAGAATTGTTCCTTTCTCAACCTGATGTTTCTGAAGAATTGAGAAATGACCAATACCATGCTGCAGATGAACTTTTGGCACAAAATTTTCAGGAAACATGCACCATTCATTCTTTGCAAACAACATTTCACAACATTTTTCCTATCCAATCCATCACCAACACACAGAGCAAGACCATAGAGATTAGTCCAGGAAAAACTTTGAATATTGGCACTCACCTAGACTAATCTCAGGAAGAGAAATTGACTCAATTATTGAGAAAATACCAGAAAGAATTTGCTTGGGACTACACCAATATGCACAGGATTCACCCTGAAACATGCACTCACCATATTTATACCGATACTAATATCAAACCAGTGAAGCAACTGTAGAGACGAATGAACCCCATGCTTCAGGATATTGTTAGAGAGGAATTACAAGAACTGTTGAAAGTCAATTTTATCTATCCTATCTCTGAAAGTTAGTGGGTATCCCCATTGGTAGTAGTGCTCAAGAAAAATGGTAAGTGGAGGATTTGTTTTGACTACAAAAAATTGAACAAAGCAACACTCAAAGATTATTTCCCACTACCATTTATTGACCAAGTGCTAGACACATTAGCTGGGAAATCATCATTCTCTTTTCTTGATGGTTTCAGTGGCTACAACCAGATTAGGATAGCCTTAGAGGACCAGGACAAGACCACTTTTACTTGTCCTTGGGGCACCTATGCTTATAATGTTTTGCCATTTAGACTTTGCAATGCTCCGGCTACATTTCAGAGAGCTGTATTAGCTATTTTTGCTGATTTAGTTCATGATTGTGTTGAAGTTTATATGGATGATTTTTCAGTGTATGGTGATTCATTTGAGCATGCGTTAACAAATCTTGAAAAAGTTTTGAAGAGATGTAATGAAGCTAATCTGTCCCTGAGCAATGAAAAGTGTTTTATGATGTTAAATGAAGGGATAGTATTAGGACACTATATTTCTTCTCAAGGCATTAAAGTTGATCCATCAAAAATCTAGATCATTGTCGATTTGACAATTCCGAAGACTCAAAAAGAGGTAAGAAGTTTTCTTGGGTATGCAAGCTATTACGGAAGGTTTATTGTACATTTTAGTAGAATAGATTTACCTTTGTTTAAGCTTCTAGCCAAAAATGCACCTTTCAACTGGAATGATAATTGTCAGCAAGCATTTGAAACACTCAAAGGAAAGTTATCAACCACACCAGTCTTAAAAGGACCTAACTGGAACCTACCATTTCACATCTTTACAGATGCATCTGATACTGCAGTAGGTGCCTCATTAGGCCAAAAAGAGGAGTCTTGTCATTATGCCGTCTATTTCATTAGCAAAAACCTAACACCTGCAGAATTAAACTACACAGTCACAGAAAAATAAATGCTTGCAATCATACATGCTGTGAATAAATCCGACATTATATAACTGGTTATGAGGTTTTTGTACATACTAACCATTTTGCCATTAAGCATTTAATGAATAAACCAATAACTAGTGGAAGAGTTACCAGATGGTTGTTATTATTACAGGAATTTAACATCACAGTGTTAGATAGACCAGGTAAGGAGAATCAAGTGGCGGATTTTCTTTCTAGACTGCAAAATCAAGGTGAGGTTGTTCCGGTTGAAGATTCTTTTCCAGATGAAAATTTATTTGTAATTTTAATAGTGAATCCTTGGTATGCTGACTTGGCCAATTATTTGTCCACAAGAAGAACACCTCCATATTTTAATCCAAAGGGAAA
Source organism: Pinus taeda (assembly GCA_000404065.3). Lineage (NCBI taxonomy): Eukaryota > Viridiplantae > Streptophyta > Pinopsida > Pinales > Pinaceae > Pinus > Pinus taeda. The sequence goes on along the minus strand of APFE030020737.1, from coordinate 159,941 downwards.
GAAGAGGCTAATCAAACAAAGTGCTCGATACTCATGGGTTAATGGTGATTTATTTTACACTGGTTATGATATGATTATTAGACGATGTGTAAGAAATGATGAAGTAATTGATATTTTAAAATCTTGCCATGATGAACCATGTGGTGGGCATTTTGCAGCTAAATGAAAAACATTCAAGATTCTTAGTATTGGATGCTATTGGCCATCTATTTTTAAGGATTCCAAGAAGTACGCAAAGAGTTGTGATAGCTTTCAAAGCATGGGTAGGCCAACAGCTACAGATGAGATGCCACTTCAGCCTCAAATACACCTAGAGCCATTTGAAAAATGGGCTCTATATTTCATAGGACCCATCAATCCAACTTCCAAAGGTAAGAAGTACATCCTAGTATGTATTGATTATGTGACAAAATGGTCTAAAGCCAAAGCACTAGTCCAGGCAACTGAACAAATAGTGGTAAACTTCTTTTTTGAAGATTTTTTTTTAAGATATGGAGTACCAAGGGAGATAGTAACAGATCAAGATACTCAGTTTACTTCAAAGTTAAGGACATCACAGAAAAATCTCAAATCAAGCACAGAAGAAGTACACCTTACCATCCACAGGCCAATGGCTAGGTGGAATCCACAAATAAAACATTGGAAGGAATTATCACTAAGACTGTAGCAATCAACAAAAAGAATTGGGAAGAGAAGCTCAAAGATGCACTCTGGGCTTATAGAATCACGTGGAATAATACTACATGATTTACACCATATCAGTTGGTGTATGGCAAAGAGGTAATGCTTCCTATCGAGTTTCAAATACATACTTTTAAGATGGCTGCAGATTTAGGAATTGATCTTAATGAAGCACAACAAGAAATAATTCAGCAGTTGAACCAGCTGGATGAAATGAGGCAACAAGCAGAGGGGAAAACATTCCTCATGCAAAAACAAAGGAAGCAGTGGCATGATGCACATATAAAAAAGAAACAGTTCAAAGGAGATTGGGCTTTACTCTTTTACTCTAAATTCAGAGATCATAAAGCCAAATTTACCACACATTGGATGGGCCGATATGAAATAGTTCAAGTCTATGAGAATGGGTTAGTCAAGTTTATTACCATTGATGGAGAAGGTCACCCCTTTCTTGTCAATGGCCATAGGTTGAAACTCTCTCATAAGCCCATCACCAAGGAGGATTTTCTTCAAACTATATCTCAACAAAGGGAGGTTGAGATATTGCAGCCTTCAGCTGTAGTATCTCTACCTTAGTTCATTTCATTTCAATTTAGAAATTAAATAATAATATTAATAATAATAATAATGGTTTAGATGTGAAAACCAGACTCTGGCACACTCTACCCCAGAATTCTTACTTGAAAACCAATTCTTTGGCTCGTAAGAATTCCTTGTTCTTTTTGTTTCATGTTGATTCATTGATTCAATAATGACTTGAGGACAAGTCAAAGCTTTAGTGGGGGAGAAGCATCAACATTTTTGTTTTTCTTATCTCATCTCCTCATTATAAATTCTCAAAGAGTTTGCCTCCTCATTGTAAATTCTCAAAGAGTTTGTTTCAACACTTCAGTATTTCAATAAAGAAGTTGTTTTTGTCTTTGTTCTAATCAGAGGGACTTGTTTAAGCACTATGCAGTGGGACCTGTTCAAAAGACCATGTTACCATCACCAACATTAGAGGGACCTATTCAAAAAACATCAAAGGGAGTTGTTAGAGATTGCTATCTCAAGCTACTTAAACAAAGCTTCAACAAAGTTTCAACAGAGATTCAAAGGTTGCTTGTCACCGAGGCTCCATCAAACACCAAAGATCAAGGAAGCTGCACACACATAGTTCTTTTCCAGATTTCAAAGAAGCTACACAAACATTCTATAGATCTCAGAGGGACTTGTTGTATCCAAGTTCATCTCAGAGGGACCTGCTATGGACAGCAAGGATTAGTCATATCTGAACAAGAAACACCAGTCCTACCTATGCATGCCAACTCAACTCTTGATCAACCAATAAAAGTGTAATGTATTGTTGTAATCTTTATTTTTAACATTTAAATTATTAGATTATTTTAGTGTTAAATGTGATGACTATGACTTCTTATGATCAATTTAAAAAACACCCATATATCCATCACCCTTGTCATATTCCTAATTCCTATCATTTCCCAACACTCTAGCCTATCCCCATACTCCTCCTACGATTTTTAAATCCTCTATTATACCACCCTCCGAGCCTTGTTATTAACTCCTCATTGGCCATCAAACCTTACTATCGGTCCAACATCTCCCTATTCAGCCAAGTACCAATGAGCAAGGGACAGGTGGTGAATTATTGGAAAGCCAAATGTTACACGATTTCATTCATTGTTTTTGAATCAACCAAGTTATAACATGATCGTTCGACCAAGTCGACTCATGCAAACAACTATCCATTATTATACTCTAGTACTCCATACATGCTTATGGCATTCGTATGATGGTACTAACAATTCAAGTGCTGTGATTTCAAAAACAAAGGCTGGGAACAGCAAGTGCTACGAAAGGAAAGCACAGTAATTGGGCTCACAAGTTTCCACCTCTACCATAATTCAAGGACAGTCATCTGGTCACTACTTAAGCCATTGAAGGAGTTGATCTCGAAGAACAGAGGTTGCCACCGGGTAAGTTGTGTGGAGCGAAAAGCAAAGGTAACAAACCAAAATACCCTTGTTAAATTAGTAAGCATAAATGAAGACGGTTAGAGCAGGAGTTTCTCTGTCAAAATGACTAATAGAGTAGAGCCGAACACATTTGATAGTTCTCAGTACCATGATGACTGTATTGCAATTTTAAGAGAAAAACAATGGCTACCCTTCTTGGAGAAGTTTAATGGGAGAAATGAGGAAGTAACTAAACAGTTTGACTTTACATTTAATGGGGAGAAACCATTGATAGGCAATTTCCCTTTTAGGATCTCAGAAGACACCATAGCACAATCCTTGGGGATCAGCCCAAAAGGAGAAAAATACTTCAAAACAAAACAATTCAAGGAAAAATCATGGACCCAATTCATGTCCAGGTCAAGGGTTTCATCTGTTAACTGGAAGAAGGGTGTCCCTAGGAGCTGGCTGATGCATCCATGGGACGAAATGGTGTATATCATTCAAAAATTTGTTACGTGTCATGGTTGTTACAACATAGTCTATTTATACCACATAAAACTCCTGTTACATTTAAAAGTGTAGTGCACCATTAGTTTACAATATTTCCTCTTGCAGAGCTTGACCAAGATGTCAAAAACTATCCAAAAGAAAAAGGGTAATGAGGACAATTGCTTGTATCATTTCGGTTAATTAAAATTCTCATTGAATTTGAAGTGCAGAAAAGGGGAAAGACATGGAAGGAATTTCTGGTTGCCAATCAAAGCGAAGATGGAGAGGATGAACAGGAACAACAGGAGCACTCAGGATTTATGCTTGACATTGATGAAGAGATCCCTGTTCGCAAATCAGGCAATGTCCCTCCACCTAGCAGTAGTGTGAGGATGAGAAAGATGAGGCAAGAGGCTGCCTAGAAAATGGAGCAAGATAAAATTTTCACTACATATACAAGAAGATCCAGGAGAGCACAAAAGACCCAGCCAGAAGAAGATCAACCAGAATCAAATGCACATGCACCGATGGACATCAAGAGCAGTGCTCACTCACAGCCTAGACTAGAAGCCGAAATGGAGGTTGGGAGCAATGATAGGCAAGGAAAAGAATCACCACCTGCTATCAAGAAACAAAGGAGGCTAGAAAAAGAAATTGAAAAGTTAAAAGAAGAACTAATGGAGGCCAACATGCAGGAGAAAGTCATTAAAAGGGAGAACGAAATGTTGAAAACTCAAAGTAAGAAAGCCCAGCAGAAGAATGAGAAGCTTAAGGAGCAAATCAAAGAGCTCAAGGCTGAACAAGCTGACATTTGCAAGTGGGCAACCAAATGGTATACTTAAAAGAAAGCCCTCAAGGAGAAATACAAGAATTGGAAGCATGAGCTCCACATTCAGAAAGATGCCCAAGCTAAGAAGAACATAGATGCACTGTTAAAAGCAGCAGAGGTACAGGCAGGAACAGAGTATAGAGGCAACACATCAAGATTAGCATGAGGACATGCTAAGTCATTGAGCTTCGGGGAGATGTTGGTACCATTCCATTACCATCTTTTTCTTCTAGAAACACCATCATTTGTCTAGATTTTTCCTCCATAGACCCCTATATCCATCGAAATTGATTAATTGATAGCATTATAGTTGTTAGTTTACATTAAAGTTAATTTATGAATTTTTATGTTAGAAATTAGGAATTTTCAACAAAAATATTACAATAAGTCATAACATCCTGTAAATCGTTTATCATCTGACACGTAGCATGACAGGCAAGCCAAAGCAATGGATAGGAACGAGAACCGGAATGCACATGCATGGTGAAAAATTGATTCTACAACAAATCAAAAACTCTTGGTTATGCGGTCAACGCTGGTCAAACCCCAGCCTTTTGGTTACAAAGGCAGTAAAAAGCCATGGTTTCCCAAATCGGTTTTGTTTTTTTCTTTTTGGAAATTAATTTAGATTAGAAATGACCAAAAATCACTCCATTGTTAGAAACATCTACTTAATGAATGTACATTCGATTCAGATAGAGATAGGTAGATAAAGACTACGTATTATTTTGTTTTCAAGAACAGTTATGATTATTATCTCTGTGTATCGTTTGAGAACAGAACTCTTGTATGTGATTGCAATCTTCAACACTTAAATATAGTCACAGTTTTACTCGAGCAGTGTTTATGCGTTAATACTCTCGTTGCTTGAGTTTACTTCAGTGTGCCATTCAAACGTGGACGGGCCCTGCGTGGATTGGTATACTGTTAATTTCGTTTCCTTAGTAATTTTTTGAATTTGAATAGAATGCATAGTGTTTAGTGTTATTTCCATGTTCATGACTTTGTCGATTTGATTAGAAATTATCACAAATGGTATTTATGGTGATAGCTTGAAGATTTTATCGTTAGATCATTGAACCATATCTTGTAAGAGATTTTATCCATCGTTATATTTTAAAGCATCTCCATAGACTCTGTTTTCATGCATTTAAAATTCAGTGTGCTTTTGATTTTTTTTATGAATGCTTAAGTGTTAACTAGACAGAGATTTTGTGCATAGCATCCTTTTAAGAGGATTAAAATCTTAGTCTAGCAATACGCTATATCCTTAGGATAGTTAGATAACTTAGGTGATCTGAGTGTTAAGGTGAGAGGAAACATATCTTAACCTCCCGTAAAGGAGTGTTGTAGCCTGTCACAACAAACACTTAGTTAGGAATCCTTTATGTCTATAGACTTTAGACACGTGCCTCGAAGTTTACTTACCTTGGTTGATAATAAATCTAGTCTAATCTGGCACCCTAGATTGACCACTACACAGGTGAACAACACTCAAATCCCTCATGAGCTCTGGTATGGTGAGACTCCTTCGGTAAAATATTTCAAAATTTTTGGGAGTAAATGCTACATTAAAAATACTGATGAAAATCTTGGCAACTTTTAACCCAGAGCAGATGAAGGCATTCTTCTCGGTTACTCTCCCCACAACAAAGCATACAAGTGTTACAATAAAAGGCTTGGAAAAATTGTTGAAAGTATTGATGTAGTGGTTGATGAAGATGAAAACACTTCTAGGCAGGTAAGATCTGAAGATTTCAAAGATGAAGAGGACTATCCATCTACATCAAATCAGATTCATGATGAAGAAGAAGAGACCAATGAGGCACCAGAAGAACAGATAAGAATAGAAGAAAAGACTCCATCCAAGTACGTTCAGAAGAATCATCCAGAATCTCATATTTTGGGGCAGAAAGAGGCTGGTATACAAACAAGAAGAGAAATAGCAGAAGCTTCAAGCTATTTGGCATTACTCTTGTCCACTGAGCCACAAAATGTTAAAAAGGCATGCAAAGATGAATGTTGGGTCAAGGCAATGGATGATGAACTTGAGCAGATTGAAAAGAACAACACTTGGGAGTTTGTTCCTAGACCAAAAGATAAGAATGTCATAGGGACAAAATGGATATTCAAAAACAAGTTGAATGAAAATGGAGAAGTTGTTAGAAATAAGGCCAGACTTGTTTGTAAAGGGTATGCTCAACAAGAAGGAATAGACTTTGAAGAAAATTTTGCTCCCATTGCTAGACTTGAGGCCATCAGAATGTTCCTTGCTCCCTCTAGCTTTCAGAAGTTCATAGTATTTCAAATGGACGTGAAATCATCCTTTCTAAATGAAGACTTAGAAGAAGAAGTGTACATTGAGCAGCCAGATCGATTCATCCTTGGTAATGATCCAAATCTTGTATGCAGAATAAAGAAGGCTTTCCATGGTCTCAAACAGGCTCCAAGGGCTTGGTACTATCGTCTGGACAAATACTTTCATCAACAAGGTTTTTCAAAATTATCAACAGATAGCAATCTTTATATAAAAGTTGAAAATAACAAATTGTTAATACTTGTTGTGTATGTAGATGATATCATCTTTGGCAGCAATGAAGAAGCTATGAGTCAAAATGTTTCCTTGGTGATGTAGAAGGAATTTGAAATGTATTTGCTTGGAGAACTGACATATTTTCTTGGTTTACAAATCCAACAAAATAAAGGCGGTATCTTTTTATCTCAAACCAAGTATCTCAAGCAGATCTTGAAGAAGTATTGCATGGAAGATTCAAAACCAATATGCACTCCTATTGTCACAGGATGCAGCCTCAGTGCAAATGATGAATCAACAGCAGTGCATCAACCAACCTATAGGTCCATGATTGGAAGTCTGCTCTATTTAATAGGTACCCGACCAGACATCATGCATGCAATAGGAATGGTTGGAAGATTTTAGGAAAATCCTAAGGAAACTCATCTTCAGGCAGTAAAGTGAATTTTCAAGTATCTTCAAGGAACTCAAAACTATGGCCTATGGTATCCTAGAGATAAGGATCTCACTCTTCATGCTTATACAGATGCAGATTGGGCTGGAAGCGTGGATGATAGAAAAAGCACTATTGGTGGTGCATTCTTTATGGGTTCCATATTAGTATCTTGGTTCAGTAAGAAACAGAGTTCTATTGCATTATCTACAGTTGAAGCAGAATATGTGGCTGCTGCATCCTGTTGCACTCAACTCCTTTGGATGATGCAAACCTTGCAGGATTTTCAAATCACTTGTACACCACCTATCTCCATCTTATGTGATAATACAAGTGCAATCAGCATTTCAAAGAACCTAGTCATGCATTCAAAGACCAAGCACATACCGATCAAGTATCATTTTCTCCAGGAACAAGTGCTGGAACAAAAGGTCATATTGGAATATGTTCCCTCCAAGGAACAAGCTGTTGATATTTTCACCAAACCATTGCCTAGGGAGACATTTGAATACCTCAGACAGAAGCTGGGGGTTGTTGATGCATCATCTTGCTGTTGAATCTTGTTTGTTGTACGCAGGTGGATACACGTACATTTGTCAGTCTATGTGGGTCGAATGGGTCTATCAGAAATCATCCGGGACAAGTTCAGGGGGAGCATATATTCTTCTAATGATGCATTGTTGGCATTATCTTAGAAGTCCTTGGTTTGATTTCTCAGGAGTTTTCTAGTGGAGTAGATCAATGTGTGCTGGTCTGAAGGTTGATTCAGCTGATAGTTGTTCTTGTCTCTATGTCATGTACTTCTTTTCATATCAAGGTCATGTAACAACCTATTTGGTTTCCCCACTATGCCTGGGATGAATGAGTTTTCTCTATCTTGTGTATTCCCACCTAGATGGGAGATGGATGTATCTATAAGTCTTGATGATAGATAGGTTACTTATAATGTATGGAGTCATGTTCTTTCTTTGTAGAACATCTTTTTGCAAACAGTATTTTAGCACAGAGCATATACAAAGGGGGAGCTCGTTCAGAGTTTTCAATAGGTACTTAGGGGGAGTATGGTAGTCTGCCCCTTTGCCCTTGATGTCAAAGGGGGAGAGTGATTGGTTGTTGTTGCCAGCAAGTCCAAAGGGGGAGATTGTTGGCATTATGATACATATGTTATACTTGATGGTAACCCACTCATCTCAGATGATAAATTATAGTGCAGCAAAGTTCACACACTTTCATGCAGAGAAAATTTCCTTTCATGCAAAGAAAAGTTCATGCACTTTCATGCAGAGAAAAGTTCATGCACTTTCATGCAGAGAAAAGCGCATGCACATGGGAAAACTTATGGTTGGTTCATGGTATTAGTCCAACAGTTTTTGATCCTATGGTTTTGGTCCGTGGTATTTAGTTCTTGGAATTTGAACCTATGGTTTTGGGCCATGGTATCTTGTCATAAGTGTTGATCCCAAGTATTGGGTCCATGGTATTGAATTGTTATGGTTTTTGGTCCGTGGTATTGTGAAAGGCCTAAGGATATAAAAGAGGAAGAAGATCATTTGGTAAGGCATCTTCTGAATTATTGAATATTTGATAAAGTGCTAGATCTAGAATACTGTGATTAGGTTATGGTACAGATCTAGATCTGAATGAAGAAGGAACCTGAGTGCAAGGATAAGGATAAGTTCTATTGATGGGTCAAAATCTTAAGGCTGGAATAGTGGTATCTCTATATGATTTTGATTTGTGATATGTGGCGCACGCTTGATCTATAAATCTGATAATCTGGGTTAACTAATTTCTGAATAGTAAAGTAGCGTACATCTCTTGATTTATGTTCTAGCTTCTTCTGTTTATTGCTACAGTGTTTTGGGTTCAGAAGTGGGGTGTGATTACTGTTATTATGTTCTGGGTACAGTCGTCAGAGAAGTGTTTATTTTGATTTAGTTTTGATTGGTGAAAAGGTGATTGGTTGATGTAGAAATTCTTGATGTTTGATTGATGTTATTTGTGGATCCAGTCTGAAAATTTATGAAACGTGGTCCCCGGAAGGAAGAGAAGGTTGTAGTCTTCTGCAGGCAGTAGCATGTGTACTAGTATCGCAACTAGTACAAGAACTAAGGGGGATGTAGCTCCCTTCCAGGAGAAGCTAGAAAATGAGAGAGGGTTGTAGCTCTCTGTAGGTAGCAACCTACATACTGGTAAAGGACTACACCAGTACAGAATCATTGTGAAAAGAAGTTTCTAATTGAAAAGATAGAGACATATTGCAGCAGGTGGTTTTCACCCACATTGGGTTTCCACCTTATATCTTGTGTTCTTGTGTGTGATTGTCTTTTGCTCTATTTTTCTGTTCCTAGTTACTGTTTATATGATCCTGATGCACAGATTAATGTTCAACATCTATAGAATATTTTAAATTATAAGTCTATATGGTATACACGGGTTTCCTTATTTGTAGTTGCATATATACACAGTTTTCTCTAACTGAAGTAGTGTATATGTTCTGGGTTTGAAAAAGAAAATAATTGACTGAATAATATTGATTCACCCCCCTTCTTAGTATTATTTCCAAGAGGTAACCAACAGGAAAAAGCATAACAAGAAACCTCCCTCAGCACCCAAAAATGCAGCTCCATCTTCTACTTTTCCATCCTCCAGCAACAACTTTAATATTCTGGCAGATCTAGAATAGCTCGTTTCAGAAATGCCCAGGCTAGCAAACCTAAGCTCCGCTCCTTCCAAACCTCTGTCCCTCACTCTCACCCAAACTAACACCAGTTGAAATCTATCCCTTCCGAAAATCCGGCCTCAGATTCACAACCCAACCCCAATCCTATTATTCACAAAGCCCTATGGTCTGATAAAAATATGGAAATAGATGATATTTAGGAAGAACCCTCTCAGCCACCAATCCACCAGGAAGGGGGAAGTCAGCAAAGCTTAATCGAAGAGGAACCAGAAAGCTTTTATCTGGGGGAAATAGACATCTTTAGTCTAGAACAAGCCTGCAAAAGAAAAGAGTTCGACCCAATACCAGAAAGACAACTAGAAAATTTGGAAGTAGTGCTCACAAGGGTGCCAGCACAATACTTTGGGCATAAAACAAGGAGGCAAATGGGATGGGAAACATACCATTAAATATGGAAAGAAAAGAGGCAGAAAGATAGATCTACAATGTCATATTAATTGGGGAAATGTTAGTGAAGTCAGGAAGATGCTCCAAGTTGACCAAATATTACCGATCTTTACGTACCAGTTAACCATGAAGCTCATCTCATGGAATGTAAGAGGACTTAATGGTCTCGGGAAGTACATAATGTCGAAGAACATGATCTTGAAAGAACAACCACATATTGTATTCATGCAAGAAACAAAATGCAGCACCAATACCTTAGAACCCATTTTATCCAAAGCCTGGGCGGGATGTCAAACAACAATAGTCGATGCAACCAGTGCATCAGGAGGATTAGCCATAGCATGGAGTTCTCAGCACATTTCCTTAAAAAATATCCATGCTTCACACTACTTCATTCAAGCCATGTTCCATCTGATTGGCACCAACATACACAGACACCTAACTAATGTTTACATCCCTCAAGAAAGTACACAAAAGATAAAGCAATTAGAAACATTGAAGATCCTGAATGCTCCAAGAGCTTATCCACTCTGGATAACGGGAGGAGACTTCAACATGATAACACAGCTGGAGGAAAAATTGGGTGGCAGACGAAATTTGGACAAAGAAAACAATGAGTTCAAAGCATATATTCAACACAATAGTCCTATGGACCCACCTTTTGACAATGGCATCTTCACTTGGAACAACAAAAGAGCAGGTAATCAACAAATAGCATCCAGGTTGGACAGATTTCTACTCTCAGACAACTTTGTTCATCTTGGTGGAGATATAAGCGCCTGTATCTTACCCTTAGCTGGCTCGGATCATTGGCCCATTTCTTTACAATGGAAGAATCCAAGAAACTCCAACAGAAAACCATTCAAGTTTGAAGCTTTCTGGCTTACCCACCCTGAGTTCAACACCGTGGTCAAAGACACTTGGGAAAGCTTTATTCCCAACAGAGGCTCGCTTATGTACCAACTCCAGCAAAGACTGAAACATATCAAAAAACAAATCAAAATCTGGAACCATACCACCTTTGGCAACATCTTCCAAGAGAAAAAAGTCCTGGAGCAGAGCATGATAGAGCTTCAACAAAAAATCATCCTAGAAGGGAAAACATAGGAGTATTCCAAGCAGGAACAAACTCTACTAACACAGCTAGATGACAGAGGAAAACAAGAGGAATTACTATGGTGACATAAATCAAGAATTAGATGGCTAAAAGAAGGGGAATGAAATACTAAGTTCTTCCACAGCACAACCATACAAAGAAGAATGAACAACACAATCTCACATATTCAAAACTCTCAAGGAGACAAATTGGAAAAACAGGAAGACATAGAGAAAGAGCTGATAAATCACTTCAAAGTTGTTCATCAAGAACAACCCACAGACAGATAGAATTCCATCAATGATATCCTACAACATATACCTAAACTCATCACTCAGGAGCATAATAAATTACTGCTAAGGCCAGTCACAATCATGGAAGTTGAAGAGGCTTCCAATCAACTAAAGGTGGGGAAGGCGCCGGGACCTGATGGCTTCACATCCAATTTTTACCATCACTTTTGGGATCTTATTAAAGTAGATGTTTGGAATGTGATAGAGGAATCAAGAGAAATGCACTGGTTACTCCCCTCGCTCAATTCAACTTTCATTGCCCTTATTCCCAAATTTGCACAACCAAGCACTCCGGAGAAGTTTAGGCCTATTGCCCTCTGTAATGTTATCTACAAAATTATCTCAAAAGTCGTAGCAAGTCACCTAAAACTGCTCCTCCCTCTTCTCATCTCTCCAAAGAAATATAGATATGTAGAAGGCCGCCAAATTCTGGATGGTATAATTTTAACCCATGAAACCATTCATTCGCTCAAAACAATCAAGCAAGCAGGTATGTTGCTGAAAATCAACCTTTACAAAGCCTTTGATAAACTCAGTTGGACATATATAAAACAGATGCTAATGGCCTTTGGTTTCAGCTCAACTTGGGTTCGATGGATGATGACTCTCATATCCTCTCCACTTTGCTCTATTATTGTTAATGGGAACCCCTCTAAACCTTATCACCCTTCCAGAGGAATTCATCAAGGTGACCCACTATCCTCTTTTCTTTTTATAATTATGGTTCAAGGTCTAGTTCGTATCATAAAACATGCAGTCCAATCCCATAATCTCAGAGGACTCTCTGTCCATGGATCCCCTGCCATCACCCATCAACAATTTGTTGATGAGAATATGCTCTTTGGTCATCCCTCTATACAAGAAGCCAGAACCTTCAAAGCAATTTTAGACACAATTTCAGAAGCTTTGGGCACCACCATCAACACCTCCAAATCTTAGATTTTCATCTTCAATACTCCTGTTCCCACCCAAAGAATCATCACTCGCATCATTGGTTTCTCTCAAGCCAAGATTTCGTCTCAGTATTTAGGCGCCCCTCTTATAGACTCAGCCTTAAAGCATGCTTCTTGGCATCAACTCATAGAGAAAATGAAAAGTCGACTATTATCTTAAACATATAGAACTCTCAATATGGAAAGTAGACTATTCCTAATAAAAGTTGTTCTACAATCAATTCCCCACAAGACAAAACAGAAAATGGGCTCTAGTCAAGTGGGATAAAGTTTGCAAGCCCAAAAAACAGGGAGGCATCGGTTTACGAGATCCTCAACAAAGCAACACTTTGATGGGTGCAAGGATTTGGTGGCAATGGGTTTCCTGTCCACAGAAGCTATGGGCACAACTATGGATAGAAAAATATGCCAACAATAGACCGCAACAAGAACTAATCAGAATCACGACTACCCTTACAGGTTCCCTAATCTAGAACGTGGCCAAGCAACATAGAGAGGTAATCTACTAGCATAGCTTCTGGGAGATAAGGGATGGGAGAATGGCACGTTTCTGGACGAACTCTTGGCAACAGAGACCCAAAATTGAAGCATTCTTACAAGATACAAATCATCATGCAAACCACATTAACCAGGAAAACAATGTTGCACAGTTCTAGACTCCTGGCATGACACAAGGATTCAGGCAATGGAATCCGGTAAGGCAAATAGCACAGCAAGCAATAGAACCTTATAACTTGGAGCTACACAAAGAGCTCACCAATAGACGAATTAGAGTCCATACAGAAAGTGATGTTCTAAGATGGGACTACACACTGAAAGGCACATACACGACCAAAGAGGCATACCAATTAATGTGCCAAACTCAGGAACCAATAGATCCTGCCTGGCAATGTATATGGACTACACGGATCTGGCCCAAAGTCTCCACTTTTCTCTGGCTTTTGTATCATCAAAGAATTCTCACATGGGATAACTTAATTAAAAGAGGATTTCATGGTCCTTCTTACTGTCCCAACTGTCAAAATAATGAAGAAACCATTTAGCACCTCATGGATTCCTGATAAATGGCCAAACAACTCTAGGAAAAGCTCACATTCAGATGCCGGAGGCCTTGAAGAATTCTTGTGGATTTAAGAGGCACCACCCACAATTGGACTCCAGCGCCCTAGAATAGAAAAATTCTCAACAAGTTATGGACCATCCTACCAGGTCTCCTTCTATGGACAATTTGGAAGGAAAGAAATAAATGAATTTTAAAAAATCATCAAACTTCCTTAGAAATAATATGGACTAACCTATGTCAGAACATCAAGGAAAATCTTGCATTGCATCAATGGACAACGGAGGAATTTCCAACACAGCCACAGGAATTAAGCATTTGGGCCAACTGGAATCTACAGCTCCCACAAGTTCAATCAAATCCCCATAGAACTAGCATCACAACCAGGCAGCTTTCATATTGGTCACGCCCCTCTATAGGAGTGATTAAGTTAAACTTTGATGGCACCTCTAAAGGCAACCCGAGCAAATCAGGATATGGAGGCATTTTTAGAAATCATGAGGGCCAACCCTTTATTATCTTTTTTTGGCTCCATTGGATGGGACACGAACAACTTTGCAGAATTGGAAGGCTTATGGCAAGGTATGAAGCTCGCTGACCAACATAACTTCTATCCAATTATTATAGAAGGGGATACTCAAATCCTCATCAATATGGTCACTCAAATACAACAAGGAAGATCTACTTCACGAGTTGTCAACAGTTGGAGACTAATGACCAGGCTTGAAACAATAGAGAAATGGATAAAAGACAGAAAATAAATAACTTTTATTCATGCCAAAAGGGACTGTAACACATTTGTTGATCTTCTAGAAAACATTGGGATAGATCAGGACCAGATTCTACACTACGGTCCTCTCGACATCATAGATGACCAAAATCAACTGCAAATCTGCACTGACCTAGTGCAACAGGAAGCTCATTCCCTAGATGGTGGTTCAAGTTTTGAAAGGCCTACCATGAAAGTTGTGATGGCAATGGTGATTGACGATTAAACGAGGACCGGAGGATCATAGAATGGGGAGACCAAAGGGCAAGGCCTTCACATACAGTAATATGTGATTGCGATCAGATCACATCGCAATATCGCTTCGGCATAAACCAAAGGGCGAAGCCTTTACACCTTATAATGTGCAATGCGATGATGCGGACCCGACGACGGATCGTAGAATGGGGAGACCAAAGGGCAAGGCCTTTACTTATAGCGATATGCAATTGCCATCAAATCACATCGCAATATCACATCGACAAAAATCAAGGGGCAAAGCCTTTACACCTTCAAATGTACAATGCGATGATGTGGAGCAGACAACGAATCACAGAATGGGGAGACTAAAGTGCAAGGCCTTTACTTATAGCGATATGTGATCGTGATTAGATTGCATCGCAATATCACATCAATGGAAACCAAGGGGTGGAAACCAAGGGACGGAGAATAGGCAGGGGCAACCTGATGATAGTTCAAGGCTGGCTATGGCTACCCAGGTGTTCTTTATCTGGTCTTTTCGTTTTTTCATAGTGTTGCTTGGGTTCTGGTTCCCTATCTGGACTAATCGTCAAGGAACCATATTATTGTTTCTTTTGTGGGGTTTGGACTTGAGAAGTGATACCATTTTTGAAGTTTCTGCTCTCACTAGACTAGTTTCCCCAATGATGGGGCAGTCTAGATTTTTTTGATACTCTACGATACCTTGGTCGAGGCCTTGTCCTCTTTGTATCTTTCTGTATATATTAATAGATTACTTTTACTTAGAAAAAAAAAATAATTAGCAATTTATCACTTTCAATCTTCTTATATAAATTTCTATCTGCAGAACCTTTTGTAAAACCTTCTTGGTGTAGATATATATCAAGGTAGTAATACCAAGCCCTTGGAGCTTGCTTCAGACCATAGAGAGCCTTTTTGAGTTTGCATACAATTTTTTCATCATTTCCAAGAATGAATCCTTCTGGTTGTTCAATATAAACTTATTCCTCTAAATCTCCATTAAGGA
Organism: Pinus taeda; assembly: GCA_000404065.3. Classification (NCBI taxonomy): domain Eukaryota; kingdom Viridiplantae; phylum Streptophyta; class Pinopsida; order Pinales; family Pinaceae; genus Pinus; species Pinus taeda. The sequence continues at coordinate 144,492 of APFE030020737.1, read as the reverse complement.
AGGCTGATTTTACATCCATTTGGTATACTTTGAATTTACGAAAACTGGAAAGAGAAAGAAACATTCTTATGGCTTCAAGTCTGGCAACAGGTGAAAAAGTTCCTTCAAAATATATACCTTCTTGTTGAGCATACCCTTTACAAATAAGTTTGGCCTTGTTTCTAATGACTTCTCCATTTTCATTCAGCTTATTCTTGAATATCCATTTAGTTCCTAAAATACTTTTATCATGAGGTCTAGGAACTAATTCCCAAGTGACATTCTTTTCAATTTTCTCAAGTTCTTCATCCATGGCCTTGACCCAACATTCATCTTTTCATGCTTCATTTACATTTTGAGGTTCAGTGGAGGATAGTAATGCTAGATAGCTTGAGGTCCCTGTAATAGTTCTTCTTGTTTGTACACCAACCTCCCTTTCTCCTAAAATTTGAGTTTTTGGATGATTTTTCTGAACATACCTGGACGAAATCTTTTCTTCTATCATTATATCTTCTTCTGGTGCTTCATTTGTTTCTTCTTCAATATAATTTTGATTTTGATGTGGGAAAGTAATCCCCATCTTCCTCATTGTCATAATATTCTATTGATTTTATCTGTTTTGGATTTCTGCATGCTTCATCAACTACATTAATGCTTTCAACAATTTTCCCAAGTCTTTTATTATAACATTTATATCCTTTACTTTTGGAAGAATAACCAAGAAGAATCCCTTGATTTGCTTTGGGTTCAAACTTACCAAGTTTTTCATTAGTCCTTTTGATAAAACATTTACTTCCAAAAACTTTAAAGTATTTTATAGTAGGAGTCTTACCATACCAATGTTCATGTGGAGTTTGAGTGCTATTTACCCAAACATTTTCTTTGTTGAGAATAGTCATGACAACGAATATAGCTTCACCCCAGAAGGTTGTAGGAGTTCTAGATTCATCTAGCATGGCTCGAGCCATTTGTTGAACTGTTATGTTCATCCTTTATACTACACCATTTTGCTGAGGTGTTCTTGTAGTGGAGAATTCCCTTTTTATTCCATGTTGTTCAAAAAATTCAAAGAATTCATCCGATATAAATTCCCCTCCTCGGATCTGAGGCATTTTATTTTTCGATCTGATTCATTTTCAACCAAAGATTTGAAGGCTTGGAACTTTTCAAATGCTTCATATTTATGCTTTAGAAGACCTATCCAACACATTCTGGAAAAATCATCAATGAACAAAATAAAGTATTCTTCTCCATGAAGTGATTTTTTAATTGTTGGTCCACATAAACCAGTATGGATAAGTTCAAGATGCTTACTAGCTGACCCTTCTTTTTCCATGAAGTGAACTCTGGTTTTCTTACCGATTTGACATGGTTTGCATATTGTATTTTCTGGGATGCTGATATCTTGAAGATCACGAACAATCTTGAGTTTGCATGCTTTTCTTATTTGAGAAAAGCTTAGATGTCCCAATCTTCTATGCCACAGCCAATTTTCATCACTTTTGCTTAGATATCATTGTTGTTGTCATCCTTTGAGTATTGATAAGTTGTTTGGAGTTCTTGTACCTTTGATCATGGTATCTCTTGTATCAAGCTCACGAACAACACATTCATTTGATCGAAACACCAATTCATTTCCTTGATCACACATTTGACTGGCACTCAACAAGTTATGCTTTAAACCATCTACATACATAAAATTTCCAACTTTAGCCTTTTCTTTCAAGAAAACAGAACCTTTATCCAAGACCTGTCTTTATCAAAGGAGAACGTTGAACTTTGATAATTTCATTTAAAGATTTTGATCCTTTAGCAAATCTAAGATTGAGAGATTTTGTTTTCTCAATATCTTTTCTTAGACCCACAATTTCACATTCTAGTTTTTCATTGTTTTTTTCTTTTTCAGCAAGTTGGTATGTCAACGTATCTATGATCATATTCTTTTCTTCTAAACAGATTTTGAGTTAGAGATTTCTTCATGAAAATTTTCCTCTTCTAAAGCATCCCAAAAATCATCATTTTCATAAGCCATGAGAAGTCTATAATCTTGACCAATTTCATCTTCATCACTATTAGATAAACCATCGCTATCTTCATGAGTTAGTAACTCCTATTCACAATTTGTTTCCTATTCCCTTTTTCATATTCCTTTCCTTTTTCATATTTATCTTTATGAGGACATATCGAAGAATAATGACCGACTCTACCACAAGCAAAGCATTTGAAAGGTAGCTTACCTCTGAACCTTCTAGAACCCCATTGAAGCTTCTTGACAAAATTTTCCTCATCTTCTTCTTCTAAAATGTGTCCTAATTCATTATGTTCTTCCTTTTCTTTTTATTTTGCTAAAGCTTTAAATGTGGCTTATCTCATGTCTAATGGACCTCCTTTTCTCATCTCAAAATTAGTTACGATTCTGTGAAGCTGTGTCATAGTGATATTATGAAAATCTTGTTTTTCTTCTATGATAGACACTTTTGATTCAAATTTAGTAGACAAGGATCTCAAAATTTTCACAACTAAGGTAACTTCCTTTATTTCTCCACCTAGATTATTCATACAATTAACAACCTCATCTATACGTAAGAAGTAACTAGCTATATTTTCATCACTATGCATCTTAAGAGTTTCATACTGAATTCTGAGAGTTTGAAGCTTAGCACGTTTTACCTGAGAGTCTCCTTCATAGCTCTGAACGATTTTGTTCCATATCTCTTTGGCTGATTCGAGCTGCATGACTTTGACAAACTTTTATTGTGATAAACTTCCCAATAAAGTATTGACAGCTGTGGCATTGGTTTCATATTTCTTTTTACCTACCGTGTCTGTAGGAATTGTTGTTGGAAATTTATATCCTCTTTCAACAATTCCCATACATATGTTCCAAGAGATTGTAGATAGGTTGTGGTTCTTATTTTCCAATAAACAAATTTTCTCCCATTGAAGATTTGCAGTCTGATAGATCCCATGCTTTCGTGATTATTCATCTTGGTGGATCTTCCTTCAAGCGATCAAGCTTCTTCTAAAGAACTTGGCTCTGATACTAATTGTTGGAAATAATATTGAGAGGGGGGGTGAATTAGTATTATTAGATCAAGAATTTTTCTTTTTCATAATCAAATTTATATACGCTACTTCAAAGAGGGGAACTAGCGTGTACATGAAACTATCTTTAAGGCAACCGACATTTATGCCGTAAATTTATGATTCAGTTAATTCATCATATATTGATCTTTAATCAGTGCATCAATACTTCATCAATCATTAAAATAGTAACCATGTGCAGTATAAACATAATAAATCATTACACATAAGAAACACACATGAACACCAAGATTTAAGGTGGAAACCCATTGTGGGGGAAAACCACCACCTGTTGTCATCTCTGTCTTATTTTAATAATAATAAAATTTGTTTACAATCTTGTACTAGTGCGGATTCATACCAGTACGTAGGCTTATACCTATAGAAGGTTACAACCTCCTCTCGTTCTCTAGCTTCTACTGGAAGGGATCTACAACCCCCTAGCTCTTTTACTAGCCAATATGTTTACTAGTACATAGGTGCCAGCCTATAGAAAACTCCACTCTTCCACCAAGGACCATGTTTCATGAATTTTCAAATTGGATGCTCCTAACACATATCAAGACATATGAAGACCTTGACTCATCAATAACCCATCAGAAATTTAGAAACTCAAACTTCATCAACCAACATGTAGTTAATATGAAACAATCAGATCACTGTCATCAGAACACTGTGTTGAACCCAGAAACTTGTATCAACATTCAAAACCAACTGAAACCTCAAGAATTGATGTGTTAGACTGTATACACTACTTCAATGAAGAAAACATACATGTATATGCTACTTCCTTCAGCCCAACTTGCGTATACCTCTAAAGATTTTGAATCATAAAATCTTTGAATCACAAATTGTACCAACTAGTAGTGTAATAAACATCTACTGTCAACTTACAAAACTTTACACAAACAGGAAACATAAAAACTTCTTCTCACTTATACAATCAATCAAATATCAACCTCCTTATGCATTCAAATTTACATTTAGATCTAAGAAGACTTCATTGATAGATAACAATAAAATAGCAGCAACAATAAATCAACAATATTGATCAGATAGATTAGTCATCTCTGAACATCAAGCCTTTCTTTTGTATACACTACTTGAAAGAATAGAACTTGCGTGTATATGCTCTTTTTCCAAGATGAACCTACTTACAGATATGAAAATATTGACTTAGAACTTTGATGCAATTCTAGACTTCAGACAAACCTAGATCATGATAGGTAGCGAATAAAACAGATGCAAACCATCAGATATAGCCTCAACCAATATCAGATCATTCAAGAATAAGCAATTTCAAGTCTCATGATCCCAATCCAATATTGAACTCAAGGTGCACATAAATATTTTAGATCTAGTCCCAATCATAACCTTGAAACATAAAATATACTTCAGATAGAAGTATTCCTTAGAATCTTATTCACTTGCACATCTGGCCTTATGATCCTCTCTTATTTATATAGTTTTTTGCCTTTCTCAATACCATGGACCGAATCCACTTAGGACCAATACCTTGGATCAAATACCACGGACTGAATACCTTGGACTAAATACCTAGGGTCAATATCACAGTCCAAAGATACCTTGGACCAAAACCATGTTTTCAACATGTATGCACTTTTCCTTCTGTGGGAGTGCGTGTGTATGTTATATGCTATTTATGTTCTGAGTACCTGCATGTATACACTGCTTGGACTAAGTGAAACTGCATGTATCTCTTAAACTACTCTTACATCATCTTCTTCCTTCAAATTCTTTATTCTGATCAATAGACCTTAGTTCCATCTTCCTGATCCTCTGTACAACTACCCTATTGCCTCTGAATATTCATGTTAGCCTCTTATCAAAACTAAGTTGACCTGTAGAGTTTCCATCAAGGAAAATACTTATATCATAATGCCAACAATACCCCTATGGGTGAGGCAAAAATATCCCTGTACTTCTCCATGACCTTGTCCATTTGCTGCTGTTGTATAGTGTAGTCCTGCCTAGAAGTCGAGGCCACAACCTTCTTCTTACCCTAGGGGCGAATTATAAGGAAAACAAATTTCCTAGTCTGGGAAATTATATTGCTGCATTGCTTTGCAGTGATCAAAAAGATGGAGGTAGGTGGGGCTACCTCGAGTATCCTGTACAACTTATTATCCAAAGTAATAATCATAGAGCGAGATCTAGATTCATATACGACATGTCGCTTCCACAAGTAAGGTTTTCCTAACAATACATCACAAAATTCAAGAGGAGTAATGTCACACAATACCTCATCTGTGAAGGGCTTGATGTTGCAGGGAAGGTGACACTGTTGGATGACACAAATATCTCATCCTTGGTTAAGCCACCCGATGGTGTATGATTGTGGATGTGTTATAGTCTTTAGGCCTGGCTGCTTCATGACCTCTACTAAGATGAGGTTATTTTGGCTCCTGCTATTGACAATGAACTATAGAAGAGAACCCTTTAGCCACATCTATGAGTGGAAGAGGCCTTCCCGCTCCTCTAGATATTTGGGCTCTATCTTCTGGATCATGGTGGTGGCCACGTAGAACTGGGATTTGCATCAATGATCTACTTCCCTTTGTCATTTCTATCGGTTCTGATTTAGAGTGGGACCCATGTCTGATTCATAAGCCTTCAACTCAACCCCCATTGACTACTTGGCCCAACACTCACTTGTATTGTGAGTGGCGCTCTTGTATTTTCCCGTGTCCTTCTTCATCTTTCGGGTGCTTTTCTTTACTTGTGGATTTGACGGGCTATCCTAGGTAGCATCACCTTGGCTTGGTCCTTTGTTCTGTGGTTTGGGGGCACATTTTCCTTGCTTTGGGTTCACAGATCCAAAGTCCCGCTTCTTCTGTTTAAACTTTTTCTCAATATTTAAAGCATACCGATACGTCATGCCAAGCGAAGAAATATCTAAGAAATCCATCTCGTCCTAGATGTACTTCTGTATATAGCGCAATAAGTTGAGAACCAAATGCCTCTCAGTGTCCTTGATATCTGACTTCATGTGAAGCTTATGGAAAATAATTTTGAACACTGGCACATCTTAGTCCCTTCCTTGCCATAGCCTAGTCCATTTTATGTATTTGTCTTGATAGCTCCCGACAGGGTAATATCATTCCTTGATGGCATCCCATAAATAATTCTAAGTAGGTGCAACTGAAAACAATGAGGATTCACTCTCATACTTTTGTCCACAGTAGGTTTCCCACTAATCCTTGATGTGTGGGGTATATTTAAGAAGGAAAAAGTAATATTTTCCCAATTGGAAAGTCATGAACTGAAAAATATCCTTCCAATAGATTTAACAATTTATCCATATCATTTTCATTTATCAGGCCTTCGAATATGGGAATATCAAAGGTAAATTATGCCTTAAAAGGAGTGGCACCACCAGAGTGGCTACTGGATGAATATGCAACTCCTGTGGGTAGTCATTGAAGGATCTAGGAAAATTTATCGATCATCGCATCCCTTTGTTGCTCGAGGGCTTCCTCGAGAAACTTTTTGAAAGGATCTCTTGCCCCCTTGTTCTTCTTTTCTTCTGCCATAGGAGGTTGTCTAGTTTTGCGAGGCTAATCTTGCGATGGTTCAACCAGATCAAGCCCTAATTCTTTATACCCTAACCTTGTTGGGGACATGCAAAGAAAAATAAGGAAAGAGAAGACTGCGTTGATACCACTAATGCGAACTTAAATAGGAATGCAACAACTTACAAATATAATCGTAAACACAGAGATGTAGAGAAAAAGCACTTCATTTCTTTAACAGAAAAATATTGAACTATGCTTACAAATAGAATAGAAATAAGATAGATCAGGCGATGGTAGCTTATCTCTGAGAAGAGATGTGGTGGCTACATGCCTCTGAACTATGTTACAATGAGGCTCAAGGGCCTATTTATTATTAGAAAACATGATAAAACCCTAAACAACCAAAACCCTAACCCCAGGAGATGGAACACCAAGAGTTTGTGGGCCCAATTGGGGTTAGTTAGGTAGCCAACTTCTTGGGGTCATAAATTGGTCATATTATCTTCATTTGGAGTGTACAATACCTTGTTTGAAAGGTCTCTATGATTACTATGGGCCTACCGCAGGCCCCAAAAAAACGTCGTTTAGGGGATCAAAACTACTCTAGAATTTCAGGAGCCAAAAAACTGCTGAAAATAGTAAATGCTGAAATGAACAAGGAAACAAATGAAACTGCCTAGGGGTTCTAGGTGGAATAGGTGAGTGGCCACCAATATCCACCTGGATCAACTCTAGAAGTCAGCATAAAGAACATTTCAAATTAGAGGAGAACATGGAGAAGTGGAGAACAATACCATCAAAGGTTGTGTCTCATACATGACACACAACTTCCTTGAAATCATTTGCAATAAACATTTGTTGATTATCTTGGCCTCCCACCTATGAACGTAAAGGTATCCATGGCCTTCCTAGATGCATTTTTTCTTTACTCGTCAACTTGCAATTCAAAAAGAAAAAGCCTGAGTCTTCTGACATAGACATTGTCTTCTGATCTGTAAATGCGCCATGAAGTTTAGGAATGGCATGTAGCTGGAATTTCTACAGTCAACAAACCAAAAATTTTGTATTATTATCTATCAAAACCGAGCTATATTGAAACATAAAAAGAAAAGTAATCGAAAGACAGATTTTCCATTGCCTAATAGAGAGTTTTTCCATTTTCACATACGAAGTTGAAAACACCCTCAATGTAACAATTTTGAAACTAATGCCTCCCACTGTCATCTAACAAGGTGTCTTGATACCTCAAAAATCTGCAGTCGTAAAATGCTTGATCATCTGCACTCTCATCACATGGACCATATGAATTATACACAACTCTATTTTTTTAAGGTAAATTCATCCATGATTGTATATGATTATAATAGGAAATTAAAATAACTAACCTCAATTGTGATATCTCTTGCTCTAAAATATGAAGCAACCACTTTCATCATTCCCGAGTCATATGACCCACCGCTCGATGTCATGTTCGCATTACATGTGATGACGGTGTTTTTGGCACCCAAACCCATGTGATTTATGAAGGGCTTCTCCTTAGGAATAGTCACCTTCTCCATGCTCGGTACATAAAATAATGAACCATCATAAAAGATTCCTATCTCGACCATATCTACTCCTTTTATTTCATCAAATATCATATTGATTTTGTTAGAAAATTATATATTACAAAGAAATGGAACACATAAAATATTGTAGAAATATAAACACAGAAAATGCATAAAACAAGAGAGACACAGATATATGTGGCTCAACGAGTTTAGGCTACATCGATAGAGAAGCGGTTAGTCCTTCCTTTTATATTATCCAACAAATATAAGAGATACAATCTATAGAAAATCTACTGTAATTCCCTCTTTGCTCTCAATCTTCTCTTTCTTCCTTACTCAGAATACAGATCTACATAGATGCAATACAATTCCATCATATATAGTGAGGGGTTGCCTTCTAAGGCAAAAAACCCTAAATTAAACATAATTTCTACTGTCAGATCTCCGCCTAATGAACGACCTAGATTGACTACAAAATTACAACATTTTACAAGGAAATTTTACATCTATTTTTAACTTCATGGGTGCTACCCCTGATCCCCATGCCAGGGGGGCTCCCAAAGGTTGCAGCCACCCCCCGTGGACCCCCCTTGCAGCAAATATTTTATGGGTGGCATTGCCACCCCATTACGAATTGGGGTCCAATGCAGTGATACCTTTGAATACAGAAGATAATCAGGCTACACACCCAACAATCTCCCACTTGGAGACTGATTATAGCAACTCCACCGCTGCTTCATTTCCTGGACAATGACTCCACTTTGGACCTGGTTGTTTCTCATCTTCTTCATCATGCTTGAAGACCAATTGAAACTAAGTATATTCTCATTTCCTCCCTTGTTACAAATTTTGTTAACATATCTACAACATTTTGGCTCGTATGTATCTTTTCCAGCTTCAACTGTCCATCTTCCAATGTTGACTGAATGAAATGGTACTTGAGTTGTATATGTTTAGTCTTAGAATGAAATATAGAGTTCTTTGCAAGATGTACGACACTCTGGCTATCACTGTATAACCTGCCCAACTCCTGCTTCTTACCCACTTCATCCAGAAACCTTTGTAACCAAATCATTTCTTTACTAACCTCTATAGTAGCAACATACTCTGCTTTCGTTGTTGAGAGTCCAACAAAACTTTGCAGTTTTGAGACCCAACTAACAGTTTTTCCACCTACAGTAAACACATACCCTATTGTGTTCCTCATGTTATCTCTATCACCCACCATATCTACATCAACATATCCTTGTAGATTAATGTTTGAACCACCAAAGAATAATGCTTGATTTGTGGTACCTCTCAAATACCTGAGAATCCACTTCACCACCATCCAATGTTCTTTTCCTGGATTGTTCATGTACCTGCTTGCAACTCCCACTGCATGTGCAATATCAGGCCTTGTGCAAACGATTGCATACTTTAAGCTTCCAACTGCTGATGCATATGGAACTTTAGACATATGAGCCATTTCTTCTTGAGTCTTGGGACATTCCTCCTTACTTAATTTGAAATGGATATCCAAAAGTATACTAACTGGTTTTTCATTTTGCATATTAAACCTTTTCAACACCTTTTCTATGTACTCACTTTGAGACAATGTTAATTTGTGATTCTTCCTATCTCTAGTTATTCTCATACCAAGGATTTGTTTTGCAACACCCAAATCCTTCATTGCAAATGAGTTCACCAATTTTCTTTTGAGCACATTTATTTCCTGCATGTTAGAACCTGCAAAAAGAATGTCATCTACATACAATAACAATATAATATAGCTTCCATCATTTTGCCTTTTGAGATAAACACAATGATCAGAGTGACATCTAGTATAACCTTGTTCAGACATAAATCTGTCAAATTTTAGATACCACTGCCTTGGAGCCTGTTTTAAGCCATACAATCTCTTCTTCAACTTGCACACTAGTTTATCCTTCCCTTTTACCTCATATCCTTGTGGTTTATGCATATATATCTCTTCCTCCAAATCCCCATGGAGAAAGGTTGTCTTTACATCTAACTGCTCAAGATGTAAATGTTCAGGTGCTACTAGACTTAAAATAGTTATGATTGAAGTCATTTTAACAATAGGGGAAAATATATCATCAAAGTCTATACCCTTTTTCCGTGCTAGCCCTTTCACCACAAATCTAGCTTTATACCTTTTTCTACCTCCATCTTCTTCCTTCAACTTGTAAACCCATTTATTCTGCAATGTTGTTTTACTTGTAGGCAACTTGACTAAGTCCCAAGTTTGGTTATGTGCTAAGGAGTCCATCTCTTCTTTCATGGCTTGCTCCCACTTCTTCCTGGTTTCTACCTATACTGCTTCTTCATAACATTCTAGTTCACCAGAATCAATCAACAATACATAATATAATGATGGAGAGTATCATTCAGGGGGTATACTTATCCGGGTAGATCTTCTAACACCATTTACAGGTATTTTAGGTGCTTGTTGTTGTTGTGGTTGTTGTTCTGGACGTTGATCAATATGATTTTTAGGCACCATCACTTTTTTTGTGATCTCATCAAGCACTGTGTATTCTCTGTTTTCTTTTTCTTTTTCCTTTTCTTGCAACTAATCCTTATACAAAACCTTTTCATTGAATATTCCATATCTGGCCTTAATGATTTTGTGTTTTTCATAATAATGAAAGCGATAACCAAAATCATTAACACCATATCCAATAAAAGTACTTTCTTTGATTTTTCCTATGACACAGGTGTTGTCATTATGATATAGATTTGGCACTATGACACAGGTGTTGTCCTTGATGGCAACTCACATAGATGACAGATCATAGTTTAGGCTCATAGAATGAAGAAAGAGAGGTATATGCAAGTTCCCTATTGACCAAGCTGCATGTACATGTAGGTTCGCAAACCAAAATGCATGTATAGTGTACACACACACTTTCATGGAAGGAACGGTGTGTACATGTTGGAAAACTTAGTTTTGGTTCATGGTATTTGGTCGATGGTATTTTGATCCATGGTATTGGTCCAAGGTGTCTTGTCCGAATTGTTGACCCCGGGTATTTGGTCGAAGGTATTGATTCTAAGTGGTCTCGGACCATGGTATTGAGTAAGGCCTAAGACTATAAAAGGAGGAGAAGATCATTAGGCAAAGGCACTCAAGTATTGAATATCTAATGAAGAGCATGATCTAGAATATAGGTCATTGGGTTATGGTTCATAGTTGGATCTGAATCAAGGATGAACCTGAGCACTTGATGAAGGATAAGTTATATTGATAGGTCAAGATCTTAAGGCTTGAAGAGAAGTATCTTTGTGTGGTTTTGATATTTTATTTGATGACTAGCACATGTTGTAATCTGTAAATATGATGACCTAGGTATAACTGATGTCTAGAATTGTTGTAAAGTTTAAATCATCATTTATAGATCTATACAAAGGTTCACTTTAGCAAAAGTGCATATAAACGCTAGTTCTGCACATCAAAACAACGTATAGACAGGTTCGCCTTGAGATAACTACGTATCTACACAGGTTTGATACATTAAAGTAGCATATACCTAATAAAATATACTTTAGCTACTTCTGTTTACTATTGCAGTGTTCTGGGTTCTGGCTTGGGTTTTGGTTACTGGTACGGTATTCTAGTTACAACATTTTGAGAAGTGATTATTTGATTTGGTTTTGGTTGGTGCAAAGGAAATTGGTTGATGTAGATATATTTGATGTTTGATTGATGATATCGATGGATCTAGTCTAAAAATTTATGAAACATGGTCCCTGGAAGAAAAGAGAAGGTTGTAGCCTTTTGTAGGCCAACACCTACGTACTAGTAAAACACACCAGCTAGTACAAGAGCTAAGGGGTTGTATCTCCCTTCCAGGAGAAGTTGGAGAACAAGAGAAGGTTGTAGCCTTCTGCAGGTAGAAGCCTGCATACTAGTATAAGACTACACCAGTACAAAATTTCTAAAAAGAAGTTTCTTATTAAAAGGAAGATAGAGACGATTGTAGCAGGTGGTTTTCACCCACATTGGGTTTCCACCTTATATCTTGTGTTCATGTGTGCGATTATCTGTTCTGTTTTTATTGCTCTTGGTTACTGTTTATATGGTTCTGATGCATAGATTAATGATCAACATATGAAGAATTAACTAAATTATAAGTTTACAGGATATATGCTAGTTGCCTTACATACAGTTGCATATACATGCAAGTTTCATTAACTAAAGTAGTGTATATGAATTTGAATATGAAAATGAAATATTATTGACTTGCTAATATTGATTCCCCCCCCCCCCCC
>APFE030020737.1:99069-131900 GCA_000404065.3 Pinus taeda | reverse complement strand
TCCCCCCCCCCCCCCCCTCTCAGTATTATTCCCAACAATGGTATCATAGCAGGTCCTTCAGAAGAAGCTTGATCGCTTGAAGGAAGATATATCATCATGAGTAACTACGAAAGAGAGGGATCCATTAGACCACCAATATTTGATGGGATCAACTTCATTTATTGGAAGGTAAGAACCACAACCTATCATCAGTCTCTTGAAATAGATGTATGGGAAATTGTGGAAGGAGGATATATATTTCCATCAGCAATTCCTATAGATATGACAGGTAAAAAGCAATATGAAACCAATGACAAGGCTGTCAATACATTATTGGGGAGTCTGTCTCAATCAAAATTTGTCAAGGTTATGTAGCTCAAAACCGCCAAAGAAATATGGGACAAGATCGTTCTAAGCTATGAAGGAGACAATCAGGTAAAACGTGCAAAACTACAATCTCTCAGAATTCTATATGAAACTCTCAAAATGCACAATGATGAAAGTATAGCTAATTACTTCCTACGTATATATGAGATTGTTAATTGCACGAAAAACGCGGGTGAAAAGATAAAATAAGTTACTTTAGTTGAAAAGGTTTTAAGATCCTTGTCTACTATGTTTGAATCAAAAGTTTCTATCATAGAAGAAAAGCAGGATCTTCAAAGTATAACTATGACACATATGCACCGAATCCTAACTACTTTCGAAATGAGAAAAGGAGGTCCATTAGATATGAGAGAAGCCACATTTAAAGATTTAAGAAGAGAAACGCTCAATGAATCAAGACATATTTCAGAAGGAGAGGAAGAAACAAACTTTGTCAAGAACCTTCAACGGGGTTCTGGAAGATTCAGAGGTAAACTACCTTTCAAATGTTTTGCTTGTGGAAGAGTTGGTCATTATGCGGCCAAATGTCCTCATAAAGAAAAGATTGATAAAGGTAAGCAATCAACAAAATGGAATAGAAAACATAATGTAAGTAAGAAGAGCTACTATACACATGAAGAAAGTGATGGTTTATCAAATAGTGATGAAGATGAAAATAGTAATGACTATAGACTTCTTATGGCTTTTGAAGATGATGATTTCTTGGATTCTTTAGATGAAGATGACCTTTATGAAGAAATCTCTAAACTCAAAATCTGTTTAGAAGAAAATAATATGATTATAGATACTCTGGCATTCCAACTTGCTGAAAGAGAAAAACACAATGAAAAACTAGAATGTGAAATTGTTGGTCTAAGAAAAGATATTGAGAAAACAAAAGCTCTCAATCTCAGATTTGCTAAAGGATTAGAAAACTTAGATGAAATTATCAAAGTGTAGCGCTCTCCTTTGATAAATATAGGTCTTGGATATACTAAAGAAGCATCTCAAGCACAGAAGCCGTTAACCTCCACGAAAAGCTATCTTAATGCAGCAAAGAGAAGTGAAAAGTTTGACAATTATCAACAAAGGCATAAAGAAGATCACCAGGTAAATTGAGTTCAATCTACTTCAAGGATGAATAGAAGCTACAAACAACCTCAGGTAAATCAATCTTAATCTGTTTCAATAATGAATCACTAGGTCAGTAGATTCGATAATCGCAAGAAATTCTTTGATGATCAATGTTTTTCATGTCATAAATTTGGACACAAAGCTACTCAATGTGTTGCTTAGAAGACCATCATGACTAGAGAAGCATGAAATGAAAGGAATGTGACTAGGAAGGATCATCAAAAGGACCTACAATAACTTTTCTCCTCTTGAAAATAGAATTTTGTATCTGTAACAACTTCAGTCATGAAGATTCTGAATACAGGAGTAGATTTTGGCAAACATCTTAGAAGGAGAAAACTTCATTGGGCCCCAAAACATGGAGAAAGAAAGAACCACAAACAGAAAGATGTGTTATAGACTTGTTTGCAGAAGGACCAGAAAACCAATGGTACATCGACAATGGATGCTCGAAACACATGACAGGTGATAAAGAAAAACTTCAACCATATAATGCCTTAGAAAAAAAAAAGAGGTCTCATTTGGAAATGATACTCCTACTATCATAAAATGTAAAGGTTTTTTTCTCTTAAAAGAAAAGGTTAAAGCTAGGAATGTTATGTATGTTGATGGTGAAAAGCATAACCTATTGAGTGTTAGTCAAATGTGTGATCAAGGAAATGAAGTAGTATTTCGATCAAATGGATGTATTTTTCATGAGCTTGATACAAGAGAAACCGTGATCAAAGGCATAAGAAATCCAAATAATTTATACATACTCAAGGGAGGACAACAAAAGTGCTATCTAAGCAAAAATGATTAACACTGGCTATGGCATAGAAGATTGGGGCATCTAAGCTTCCCTCAAATAAAGAAAGCATGCAAATTCCATGTTGTTCATGATCTTCCTCATATTAGCATTCTAGAAAATACAATATGCAAATCATGTCAATTTGGTAAGAAAACTAGAGCACATTTCCCAGAGAAGGAAGAATCGGCAAGTAAGCCTCTTTGTGGAGTATCAAAGAAGGTATGTTTCGATGGTTACTTTGGTATCTTTTTATTAAAACTCAAAAGCCTTTTGTATGAGAAATTTAGATAATGATAAGGATTTATAACGAAACGCGAAAGATTAATGAGAAAAACTGACAATCGTCATTTCTATGTGCAGGAGGGAGGAAAAATGGAAGGTGGCCATTCTAAAGGTAAAAAAAAGGATGAGCTAACTGTTGTCCCTTTGACAGGAGACTGGAGGAAAACCAGATCAAAACAAATCAACCTAGGAAAGATCGCTATTTTATCTATTTTCTATATCTAGATATCTCCGCCATCTTCCTTATAAAAGGGATAGCACTGTTGGCTATGAGGGGAGGTTCTTTTAAGGAAGATTAGAACTATGATATTTATGTTCTGTTGAAGACTTGAGTTCTTGTAATTTTATTTCATGCCTTAATACAGACTTGTTCACTCTTTTATCTTTGAGCCTGGATCTATCTTAAGCGGTGTACCCCTGGAGGCTAAGGGCCCGGCCCTGGAGGACACTTGCTCTTGTACCATTACGCGTGGCTTCTGTGTGGTTTGTTCATAGACATAATCTGGTAATCTGGTGTGTTTTAAGAATATTATATTACATGCTCTGTTATGTTTAACGCGTCTCGTGTTCCTAAACTTTATATTGAAGCTATGCCATTTTAACAATCCTTTAAGTATTGATTAATCTCTACAGGACACTGTCACTCCATTACAGAGTTCATTACGATTGTGTTTAGCATTATAACAAGTTATCTTGAAAGGTCTGTTTTCACATGATTATTGAATGTTACTGTTCTTCATCTTGAGATGAAATTGTATGCGATTATTTAGATCAATAACAGAAGTAGATTGAGTATGTTGTGTTTCTAAGGTTTTGATTGGTAGTATTGTTCCATCGTATGTATACATCTTTTAAGACTGAAGGATTAATGTTTTGGTTGGAGAGATTAAATAGAATGACAGCTTGAGGAACTTGGTTACTACTTATTTCAACTGCTGTTCCATTTCTAAATTGTTGTTCCATTTCTAAATTGTTGTTCCATTTCTGAATTGTTGTTCCATTTATTTGCTGTTCCATTTTTGAATTGCTGTTCCATTTCAATTGTTGTTCCATTTTCGAGATTGCTGATTTGCTGTTTCTTAAGGATAGTCTCAGGCTGTAGTTAGCCCCAGCATCTGCTATTTGGCTCCCAGACCTCTGATCTGCTCCCATCAGCTATGAAAGGGATGTGTTATTGCTACCAAGCCCTTGGCTGATGTGCTGTTCTATTTCATTGCTATTTCCTTTACTTGTTGTTTCATTTCTATACATTAAGAACGATCTCAGGCTGTAGTGAGCCCCAGCATCTGCTATTTGACTCCCACACCTATGATCTGTTCTCATCAGTTATGGAAAGGATGGGTTATTGCTACCGAACCTTTGGCTGATGCAATACTTGGTGTGATTTGGTCTTTTGAGGTAGTTAAGTTGTAGACTCGCATTAGTTTACTTTCGTAGCTTTTAACTAGATGTACTACAAGCATTACTCTGGAAAGTGCTAAGCCTCAGACTGAGACACTCTTTGAAATAACCAGACGTTCCTGGATTGACATATTAATGTGAGGTAACTAGAGGTGAAAGAGACCCTTTTTATAACTCTACATTTTGGCGCCATTGTCGGGGAAAGAGTGTAGCCATTTGTCTTTTTCAGAGTAGTGTACGAACCTGCTAGGGAAGAATTGGGTTTTGAAAACGGAAGGTAAGAACCTACGTGCGGAGCATGTAAAAGCCCTGCTCCTTTGCTCGCTTTCCTGCAGATTTGCTGCTATCTACTTAAAACTTAGTAGTTAAATTGAGTGCATGACTAAGCAAAAAAAGCCGGAGAAAAATCCCAAACCGTTACCAAAACCAGAAAAAGCTAAGGGACCGGTGACCCTTGGTCGATCAACATTCATAGACAAAATCTATAAGAAATTCGAATCTTAGCCTTCAGTGGGACCCAGGAAAGTTACTTCCAAATGGCCTACTAGTTCCCTTTAGGCCTCAGGCTCACCATCTGAAGCCTTTGCTGAGGTGCATAGTCAGACTGATGAACAAGACTTTCAAGAAATTGAAAATTCTATTCCAGAACGAATGCAAGAAGGGAATCTCAGTAATCTTTGTGAAGGAGAAGGGGAAACAGGGGTAACTGGGGAGCCAAGATCTCCTCTTAGGATAACTCAGCCATTAAATAGCCCAGACAAGGGAAGCACGGTAAAAATTATTATTGAAGACACCCTATTTCCTCAGACAGAAATCCCAAATAGAGGAAGTGCTATTAAAACTGTTCCTGTTGAAAACATTCCTCCTCAACCTAGGAATACCCCCTTAGATATTCCATAAGGTTATTGGCATATATTCGACCCAATGGCTCAAAATCTGCCAAACACCCAAACCTCTACATTACAATACCCCGTAGTGGATTCTGCAGCGAATGCTCCTATGAAAGCAATTCCCCTTCAACGCATTCCTACATTTCACGGACTTATATCAGAGGACCCCGATGCATTCTTATTTGAATTTGATGTACTATGCAAGGGATATGATTACACCACTGACCCCCAGAAACTAAAATTGTTCCCCTCCACTCTAAAAGGGGTAGCTTTTAGATGGTTTATGGGATTAGGTGGTGGAGTTATAAATAACTGGGAACAAATGAAAGAATCTTTTCTAAAGAAATATCAAGACTACTGTAGGTCTAGAGAACTAAAAGATGAAATATTTCAGATGATAGCTAGACCAAACGAAACATTAGAAGAATATGTGGAATGTTTCCAGTATAATTTGCAAAGATCCCCTTATGCATAGCTGCCTTTGCCTGATAACGTGTTGAAAACAACATTAATAAGGGGCATGAAAGAACAATGGATTGAAACATTAAACATTATGGGGAAAGGGGATATTTATCAGGAAAGTTTTGATGATATAATTGATCTATGTATTAGGAGTTCGAGAGGAAGTACACGAATCAAACCAACAGAACATGATCAATTTGCACGAGAAAATAAAATTTCATTAGAAGGAGTAACACGTGTGGAAATTGGAAATTTATTTGAAAATTTTAAAACTGATATACTAGGAACACTGACTACACAACTGGACGTTTTGCAGGCTAAGCAGAAACAAATGGAGGCAGAACAGAATTTGGCAATCTTCTGCCCCAAGTGCAGGAAGAAGCATAGCCATAAGGAATGCCCACTAGATACAGTTCAGACATCCACCATTTGTACAAGGGATCACTCGACAGAAAGTTGTCCCTCATTACCTGGACTAAAAGCGGTATATAAGGAAGCAAAAGAAGAACCAAAGGCATTATATCTACTCAACCAGCGTCGTCAGTGGTAGCCGTGACAAACTGGTATGTTTTCAGACCTAGCCTCTTCTTTTTAGTATTCGCAGTACAATACTCAACAATATAATACATGGAAAAGTCAGTTTCAACCCCCATTTCCAAACTGGTCATCACAATCGTACCCTTCTGCAAACCCGTGGCTAAATCAGATAAGCCGATCTGGTTGGTCGAATCCTCCTTATCCCCCACCATATTGGCAAAACAACCCATACCCACCACAATGGACTCCCCCCACTTCACGAGGTTCACCCTGGCAGACTAATTGGCAGAGACCAACACAGCAGCCAGTAGGAAATATTCCTTTCTCTCAACCTACACTGCCAGCTTTACAGCAAAACCCCCAGTCTAATCTGAGACCCCAACTCCCAGCCCAGCCCAATCCCAATCCAAATAACAGACCGGTCCAAGCACTCCAAATTTTAGAAACACCAGAAGAAGGACCCGATCTGAGGGAGTGCAATGATCTACAGCTAAGATCTAGGAGTATTATTCAAACAAAGGGAAATAAACAGTTCAGATTGAAGATCAGTTACCTAACATCTGTCACAAGAAGAGGATGTAAATGGACAACAAACTCAGAATCAGGTAACTACATCCTCTCCCTAACTATACCTCGACCTATACAAAAACCTAATTTCGACATTATGGGAGAATTACAAAATTTGTACATAAAAATTCCATTCCTTCAGGCCATCCAAGACATCCCGATATATGCTAAAACTATTAAGGAATTGTGCATAAAAAGACCGAGAAGGAATGTAATAGATAATCCAAGAGTTCAAGTAGTCGGTACTTTATCTGACCTATTATCAGGAAAGGAAACACCTATTAAGTATGAAGACCCAGGAAACCCAATAGTAACTGTTCAAATTTATGGCCAAACCTTAACTAATGCCTTAGTTGATCTTGGAGCTGCAATCAATATATTGACAACTGCCACTTGCCAAAAGTTAGATATTGCATCTGCAGAACCCATTTCAACTTTTCTAGAATTGGCTGATTGATCTGTGGTTAGGCCGGAAGACATACTACATGATGTCATGGTCTCGGTTGATTCCTCAGAATACCCAACTGATTTTCTGATAATAAACCCTAAAACCCGACTAGATGGACATCCATTGATCTTAGGAAGACCTTGGCTCGCTACCGCTGATGCCTATATCGGATGTTGGCAAGGGAACATGATCATAACAAAGGGGGCGGACATCAAGAATTTAGTACTATATCCCCCAGCGCAGCCAAGCATCGCAATAGTTAAAACTAATAGGCACCCTGTATCATATCTTACTGACAACATTAGATCTCCATTAACTATACAAGAAGCAATACAGTTCAAATATCAAACAAAAGATGATGCCATCAACAACTTTATTAGTCAAACTGAACTCACATCTCGTACCCAGTGTCATATGATAAAAGCAGCATTTGATAACGAAGTAGAGGAGGAACCTCTGAAAGATGTGCATGACCACACAATCCCTGTCACTTCAGTTGCACATAGTAAAATTGTGGAAATCGAACCTGGAAAGACCTTAAACATTAACGCCGACCTTACACCTGAACAAGAAACAAAACTCATCCATATTTTAACAAAATATAAAGACGCATTTGCATGGGATTACCTTGATATGAAAGGAATTGATCCTCAATTGTGTACACACCACATCTACATAGAAAATGATGCAAGACCTGTTAGACAGCCTCAGAGAAGACTAAATCCTCATCTAAAAGAAGTAGTAAAAGATGAGCTTCAAAAACTTTTAGATGTTAACTTCATCTACCCTATCTCTGATAGTAAATGGGTCTCCCCGCTTGTGGTGGTACAGAAAAATAATGGAAAGTGGAGAATCTGCGTGGACTACAGGGAGCTAAATAAGGCAACGCAGAAAGATCACTTTCCTCTCCCATTCATCGATCAAGTATTGGAAACTTTGGCAGAGAATAAATTCTTTTCTTTTCTCGATGAATTCAGTGGGTATAACCAAATACAGATTGCCCCTAAAGATCAGGAAAAAACTACTTTTACTTGTCCTTGGGGAACATTCGCCTACCTAGTTTTACCTTTCGGTTTATGCAATGCCCCTGCCACATTCCAAAGGGTTATCCTTAGCATTTTTGCACATCTAATAAATGAAGGACTGGAAGTATATATGGATGACTTTACTCCATACGGAGATGAGTTTGATCCAGCATTGGAGACACTAGAAAAAGTCCTACAACATTGCATAGCTACCAGGCTTTGTTTAAGCCATGAAAAATGTTACATGATGATGATGGAAGGAATTATTTTAGGACACTATATTTCAGCAACTGGCATTCAGGTAGACCCAGCCAAAATCCAAATAATTTTGCTTATTCCTACTCCTACTACTCAAACAGAGGTACGTAGCTTTCCAGGATTCTCTGGTTATTACATAAGATTTATAGAACATTATTCACGTATTGCTGCACCATTGTATGCACTAACTGGTAATATTGATTTCTTTTGGATAGAAAAATGTGAACGTGCTTTCAACAATCTGAAGAAGCTCGTATCTACAGCCCCAGTCCTTCAGGGACCAAATTGGGATTTGCCATTCCAGATATCATATGATGCCTCAGATATAGCCATTGGATCGGTCCTTGGACAGGAGGAGGATAGAAAACCATATACAATTTATTACATTAGCAAAAATCTATCCCCTGCTGAATTAAATTATACTGTCACTGAAAAAGGATTTCTAGCTATTATACATGCTGTCAATAAATTCAGACATTACATCATTGGATATCCTGTTATCTTGTACACAGATCATTCTACTATCAAATACTTAGCAAACAAGCCTATTACAAATGGAAGAATAACTAGATGGCTGATTTTATTGCAGGAATTTGATATTACAATCGAGGATCGACCCGGGAAAGAAAACCATGTAGCTGATTTCCTCTCAAGAATGCCAAAACCAGTCGATGCAACAACAGTTGAAGATCAGTTTCCAGATGAGCATCTCTTTGTTGTTGCTGTTCAAACACCCTGGTATGCGGATGTCGCCAATTACCTGGCAGTAGGTAAGTTACCAAAGCATCTAACCCCTAATGAGCAAAAACAGATTGTTCAGCAAAGTACCAGATTTTCCTGGATTGGGGGCTATTTGTTTCACACAGGGGCAGACATGCAAATTAGGAGATGCGTTAGACAAGATGAAATTTTTGATATATTGAAACTATGCCATGACCAACCATGCGGTGGACATTTCGCTGATCGCAGGACTGCACATAAAGTATTACACACAGGGTATTATTGGCCCACAATTTTCAAAGATGCAAAGAAATTTGTCCAAGCATGTGACAGTTGCTAGAGAGCGGGACGCCCTAGTCACTCAGATGAGATGCCTTTGAAACCACAGTTAGTCATCGAACCATTTGAGCGTTGGGCTCTTGATTTTGTGGGACTAATCAACCCACCATCAAACCAAAAAACATATATTTTGGTGGCAACAAAATACGTCACCAAGTGGGTTGAAGCAGAGGCCGTGCCCAGAGCTACGGAAGAATCTGTTATACAGTTCCTGCTCCATCTATTTGTGCACTATGGCCTCCCTAGAGAGATAGTTACAGATGGAGGGCCACAGTTTGCTGGGAATAGAATAGCGACAACACTCAACAATTATCATGTTCAGCATAAAATTACCACCCCATATCACCCACAAGCAAATGGGCAAGTAGAAAGCAACAACAAGATAATAGAAACAATTCTAACAAAAACAGTGGCATTACACAGACATGATTGGGCTGCCAGACTACCAGAAGCACTGTGGGCTTATAGAACAACATGGAGAAGCACCACTAGTCACTCACCTTACCAGCTAATGTTCATAAAACAACCTATCTTTCCTATAGAATTTGAAATCCAGACATTATGAACAACACAAGAAGTTGGTTTAGACTTAACTAAGGCACAGACTAATCGACTACAACAAATTAATGAGCTGGATGAAATCAGGCTCTCTGCACTTCAACACACTGCCCTGATACAACAACAGAGAGCTAAATGGCATGATGTTATCATTAAAAACAAAGTCTTCCACGAAGGAGACTGGGCTCTTTTATATGACTCTAGATTTCAGGACTTCCCCGAGAAACTACAGACTCGTTGGTTGGGACTATATGAAATTCAGAAAGTACATGATAATGGTACCCTTACCCTGATTACTATTGATGGTTCTGGATATACCTTTAAGGCAAACGGCCATCGAGTCCGTCTTTATCGCAAACCACTTACTCAGGAGTCCTTCTGCCAACAACTACGCCAAAATTCAGGTATGGAGATCTTACGGGAGGAAGACAAGTCTCCCCCACCTGTAACTCACTAAGAGGTTTACTTTTCTTTACAATTTGTATATAACTTCTTAAATTATTTTATGTACATATCTTTGCAACATGTTTTGTCACTTTTGCTGTTCCTTTTCCAAAAGGAACAACACTTGTGATTTTTGTTGTTCCTCTTCCAAAAGGAACAACACTTGTGATTTTTGCTGTTCCTTTTCCAAAAGGAACAACACTTTTGAGTTTTGTTGTTCCTCTTCCAAAAGGAACAACACTTTTTATTTTGGTTGTTCCTCTTCCAAAAGGAACAACGCTTTTGATTTTTGTTGTTCCTTTTCCAAAAGGAACAACACTTTTGATTTCTGTTGTTCCTTTTCCAAAAGGAACAACACTTGCGATTTTTGCTGTTCCTTTTCCCAAAGGAACAACACTTGTGTTTTTACTGTTCCTTTTTCAAAAGGAACAACACTTGTGTGTTTTTGTTGTTTCCAGAAGGAGCAACACTGTTTGATTTCTGTTGGTCTTTTTCCAAAGGAACGGCACTTGTTTGATTTTGCTGTTCCTTTTCAAAAGAAACAACACCGTCGATTTTCACTGTTCCTTTCTCCAAACGAACAACATCTGTGAACTGTTGTTGCGAGGAGCATTACTCATATGATTTTGAAACAACTTGTTC
This sequence comes from Pinus taeda, assembly GCA_000404065.3. Taxonomy (NCBI): domain Eukaryota; kingdom Viridiplantae; phylum Streptophyta; class Pinopsida; order Pinales; family Pinaceae; genus Pinus; species Pinus taeda. Next base: position 121,058 of record APFE030020737.1, on the reverse strand, counting down.
CTTCTATTTTAAATTGAGGAGGCTTATTGCTAATGGTTTTTCAAGTCTTTTGGAATATGGCTATGCAGTTACGTGATGGAAACAAAAACATAGCATACGAAAATCAGTAAATCATAAATCGGTATCTTTATAAGGGACTGCCCTGAATTAGTGGAAGGACGCAGGGAAAGACATTCTTATTTATCATCTTTTGCTGCCATGGGTCTACTAACCCCGTTCTGATTGGTTATCTGTATCATGATGGTTCTTTTTTTTTACCTACTTTGATTATCATCCGGCAATAAGATCAAAGGGTCTATACCTTTCCATTGGGATATTAAGACTTCTTCCACCATTCCGACTCTTAAGGAGTGTTGAAACACCCTTTGTGTATAAATAGTAAAGGCTCTCTATTAAAAACAAGAAGAAAAAAGAAGGAAGCAAAACAGGGTTTCTAAAAATTGTCAAATTGCAGGATAGGGAGTCTCATTACGAGCTGGCCTACCATGATCATCAGGATGGAAGCAAAGTGGCGTTCCCACTAGGGCCACCACACCTGGGAAATGGTCCAAAAGGTATATCAAATAAATAACCCTTGGAACGGGAGGTCTCACCACGAGCCGGCCTGCCCACTATTCGCTCCTCCCTCGTGAATGGCATTATGACTAACTGGTCACCAAGCCAGCATAGTGGCCTACATTTTGACATTATACAATGCTTCCTGGCATACACAAAGGACTATGGTTCCAGGGGTGAAATAAACAACTCTGCCAAGGTTATGGACACCTGTCGGCAGCATAGCACTGTTAATGGTATTGAAGTCGTATTTTTACATCAATAAGTAAGGAGATTACATCCTCTTGTTTCTTATGACGTGATAATTAATTATATAATTACCCATCCATATAGCTCATGACTATATATTATCGCCAATCATTACGGAGCTAGTGACAGTGACCGCAGTCCCTTACGTATTAAAAACGATCTAACTTTCTACCTCGATTTCAGTAATAGGTTGTTTTTGCAAGCATGGCATATTGCCATACGCTGTTCCATAAAGACCTTGCGGCAGAACAGACGCTGCTCCTTTATTCGACGGCTAGGACAGCCTATCACATTGCAGGGAGGGAGGTAACCTTATCATTCCCCAGAGCACGTGGCAGTCCGTTATTTGAGAAAATTTTGTACTCGAGCACAACACGACTCAACGGTATGATCTTTTGATATTTTTGTTTTCTTCTGCATGAGCTATTGTTTGAAGCTATTTCCATTGCGTACGCCGTTGCATTAGAATTTGAACGAGTAATATGCCACCAACTTCTCTGTGTTTCAACAAACAACTGTTGTTCCTTTGAGAATTTATAGTGAAACTATGGGAGGAAGGTTAGTCCGCCGAGAACTGCAAGTATTAACTGTTTTGGCTGCAGCCTGAAGAATCCTGAAGAGAGCAGGATGGTTGACCTATCTCAACCGCCTAAAGGAGTCAAATGAAATAGTAGCAAGAGAATTTTATAGAACTTACAGGAAGAATACTCCACGGTAAGAGGAAGGTGAATAGAAGTCACCGACGACATAATAGCAAGAGTCACGGGACTACCAGCCACGGGACCAGTATGGACAATAAAGAAGGAAAGGCTGCAGAAGATTTTAGAAATCTTTCAGGACGAGGGCCATAGTTTGACAATTTGAGGAAAGGGGGTGCTACCAGCAACGCTAGGAGAGCCATGGGCGGAATTAGCAAAAATCATCCAGAGTTACATCACTTGTGAAGGCAGAAAAGACGTGGTAAGACCACGACATCTTAAACTCCTAGCTGTCTTAAAACAAAAATGTTCTGTGAATTTACCTGCATTGTTGAATTCACTATTGCATGATGTCACACAAAGTATGAAAAGGGCACAGCACATAGAATCAGTTGTTATCCACCATGGATTAATTCAGTTGATAGTGAATTATAGTCTCACCCAGCAGCAAAGTAGCTGGGAAGAACTAATTGCCATTATCAATAAAGGGACGGCCACATCTGGACGCCTGAAAAAATGAAAACGAGTTGATAGCACACCCCAACGTTCAGAAAAATGAAAGCATAATACTTGTACAGAAGAGCAACCTGAAAAACGACCCGAAAAGCGGAAACATGACGCTATTACACCCGAACAACTAGAAAAATGTAGAAAGTCGGCAAGGCTCACATGGCTACAAGGAGGGCTAGAGAAGCCCCAGGAAGGCATGAGCCAAGCAATAGAAATCGAAGATGAGTAGTCTGCAGAGACAGAAACGGAGGAAGAAAGCAACGAGGAAGGAGAGCAGAATGCAGAGACAGAGACGGAAGAAGAAAACAACGAGGAAGCAGAGCAGTCTGCAGAGGCAGAAAAATAAGAAGAAGACATCGAGGGAGAAGAGCAGTCTGCAGAGGCAGAAATAGAAGAAGAAGAAGAGGAGGCAGAGCAATCTGCAGGGAGAAAAGAAGAAAAGGATGAGCAGTCTGAAGAGGAAGGAGACGAGAAGAAAGAAGTTGAGCAGTCCGAGCAAGAGGAAGGAATGGAACAGCAGGAAGGAAGCCCACTACAAGACCCATCAAGGGAAGATGAATTGGCCAACATTTTGGCCAATATGGGCGAATATGGCCAACCCCTGAGTCCATCTAACCTCCATGCCGTAGAGAAAACCCAGGAGAAAGACACACCCAAAGAATTGCATGCAGAAGAGGCGGAAGTAGAAAATTTTTCCGTTCATAATGAGAAGATATCAGAAAATGTTGAGCAGGAACAACCCGTTCCTAGTCAGAAATCACTAGAGGAAAGTCTGGAGGAAATAAGGTTAGAAGAGGAATTAGCCCAAGAAATAACAAATCCAAGCAAGGTTCTTACCCCAGAACAACCACCTCAGGGAGAAAATCAGGAAGCTAGCCACAGTCCAACCCACAGTGAACATCCTGCTATTCTTTCTGAAGAGATGATGGAAATAAGGGAATTACAAAGGGAAAAGCGGACATTGTTAAACATAATAGTTCAGCTTCACTAGCAGATTAGGATTCTAAAGGCAAGGCAAAGGGTGAAAGGGACTTCAGGAAGAAAAGGTCTGACCACACCATTAAGATCCCTTAAGGGAAAAAGGCGGAGGACCAGAAGCCATCCCACTGCTCAAAACCCTGACAAAAGCCAAACTGTTGTTCCAAATGAAGCTGAAAAACAAATTGTTGTTCCAATTGAAGCAGAAGAGCAGACTACTGTTCCATTTGAAAAGGAACAGCAGTGGGCTGGAGTTCATGTTAAAATTGAAAAAGATGATAAGATGGTTCAGACGGAGGCACCACCTTCGGGAGTAATAAGGGTTATGAACTCAAAGCAGCGTAATAAGAAAGTTCAAGTAAAGCTCTCGACCTCCACGGATGCATGGGAGAAGGACCCGAAAACAAGAACCCTTCACAAACATTTGAAGCAGGCCCAACAAGAAGCAGAAACGCTCAGGGATCAAATGGTCCCCCGAGAAAAATATGAAGAACTATAGCAGAAACTAAGGAACGTCAACTTATCTGAAAGCCAAGCTTTCGAAGGATGGCGAAGGGAGCAAGAGAAAGTTGCCAAGGTAACCCGTAGATTAGATGTAGTTATTAAACAAATGGATACCTTGTGTTCTCTATACAATGACGTCCTAGCATGTAGAGCCCCTGCCAAGAACTATGCCCTATTTCTAATGGAAAGGTATTTACAAATGAAAATAAAGGCTGTTAAGTAGGTGCTCCCATAGAAATTAACACTGTAAATGATTTTATAAATTGCTGTAAACATTATGGGGTAAGTACAAAGGTTATTGTGTGAATTTTACTTGCATAACCTTGTACTAGAACAAGAGACCGAGCTGAACCCTGGCCCTTTTGTTGGGGATATTCAATTGCAAGCATTTATTTCATTTGCAATCAATCAAATTAAATGGCTTAAAGCCTACAATGCTTTTCAGAGACAAGAAAACGGATTAGATCTATGGGTAAGAGCTGAGCCTAGAGACCCAGAAGAGTTATGGAGGAGACATAGAAATCTCATGAGGGATCCAGGAGTGATTGAAACATTAGGACCCATGTATGAAGCAATCATTCGGCAAGGGCTTGGATTCTTTTCCTCCATTAAAGACCCTGCCGTTGAAGCAGCTAAATTTCGATATCGAGTATCTAATCCGAACATTCAGCTCGGAGAGCCATTTAAGTATGAGAATTTTAAGTTTGTTGCTAATCGATTCCCCCTCTATGGCGAAATTATTTTGAGGGTAGGGCCATCCTGGTTAGGATATAGGTTCCGGAGTCCAATCATTTGGCATCCTGCACCCGGATACCAATGCCTGTATGAGATGCCCGAGGGCCAGATAGGCCATTTCTTTAATCATTTAATTTCGTATCACGACTGTAGGCCCCCACACAAGATTCCATCTCTAGCTTACTCCCTCACTGCCTTGCATGTCAACTACAATGTTTTCATGAGGCCATGAAAAAGGGTAAGCTGGGGGGTGTGTGGAGTATCAAGGAAGGTATGTTCCAATGGTTATTTTAGTATCTTTTCATTAGAACTTAAAATCCTTTTGCATTAGAAACTTAGATAATGATGAGGGTTTATAACGAAACACAAGAGATTAATAGGAAACACTGATAATTGTCATTCCTATGTGCAGGAGGGAGGAAAAACGGAAGGTGTCCATTCCAAAGGAGAAGACAAGGATGAGCTAAATGTTGTCCCTTTGATGGGAGACCGCAAGCAAACTAGATCAAAACGGATCAACCCAGGAAAGGAAGCAGAGATACTAGCACGGAGCAGAAAAGGAAAGAAGTGATGCAGGATTAACGATTCTACGAATCCCTCAGGATCTTAGATCCTGAGGGATCGCTATTTTATCTATTTTCTGTATCTATATATCTCCGCCATCTTCCTTATATAAGGGATAGCGCTGTTGGCTAGAGAGAGAGGACTTTTTATGTAATTTCTTTTAAGGAAGATCAAGACTATGATCTTTATGTTCTATTGAAGACTTGAGTTCCTGTAATTTCATTTGATGCATTAATACAGACTTGGTTACTCTTTTATCTTTGAGCCTGGATCAATCTTAAGCGGTGTACCCCTGGAGGCTAAGGGCCCGACCCTGGAGGACACTTGCTCTTGTACCATTACACGTAGTTTCTGTGTGGTTTGTTCGTAGATGTAATCTAGTAATCTGTTGTGTTTTAAGAACTTTATATTACATGCTCTGTTATGTTCAACTCATTTCACATTCCTATAAACCAAAGTCTTATATTAACGCTGTATCATGTTTCCAATCCTTTAAGTGTTGATTAACCTCTACAGGATACTGTCACTTCATTACAGAGTTTATTGCGATTGTACTTTAGCATTAGAACAATTATCTTGAAAAGTCTGATTTCATATGATTATTGAATGATACTGTTTTCATCTTGAGATGCAATCGTATGCGTTTATTTAGATCAATAACGAAAGCAGATTAAGCACGTTGTGTTTCTAAGGTTTTAATTGGTAGTGTTGTTCCATAGTATGTGTACATTTTTTAAGATTGAAGGATTGATTTGTTGATTAGAGTGATTAAATAGAGTTACAGCTTGATGAACTGGGTTACTGCTTACTTCCACTACTGTTCCATTTCCGAATTTCTGTTCCATTTCTAAATTGCTATTCCATTTCTGAATTGCTGTTCCATTTAGTTTCTGTTCCATTTCAATTGTTGTTCCATTTCCAGATTTCTAATTTTCTATTTTATTCACTTGCCATTTCTTAAGGACAGTCTCAAGCTGTAGTGAGCATCAACATCTGCTACCTAGCTCCCAAACCTCTGATCTGCTCCCATCAGCTATGAAAGGGATGGGTTATTGCTACCGAACCCTTTGCTGATGTGTTGTTCTATTTCATTGCTATTTCCTTTACTTGCCTTTTCATTTCTATTTATTAAGGACGATCTCAGGCTATAGTGAGCCCCAACATCTTCTACCTAGCTCCCAGACCTCGGGTCTGTTCTCATCAGTTATGAAAAGGATGGGCTACTGCTGCCGAACCTTTGGCTGATGCAATGCTTGGTGTGATTTAGCCTTTTGAAGTAGTTAAGTTGTAGACACACATCGATTTAATTTTGTAGTTTCTAAACAACTGTACTACAAGCATTACTCTGACAAGTGCTAAGCTTCAGACTGAGACACTCTTTGAAATAGCAAGACGATCCCGGATTGACATATTAATGTGAAGTAACTAGAGATGAAAGAGACCCTTTTTATAGCTCTTCAAGTGTTAGCCTTCCTTGCTTTCCACTTCTGCTTTCTTTTCTCCTTGCTCTTGCTTGCAGTGGGTTGGGATGGTCCCCCAACTTCTAGACTTCCATTCTTTCCTCTAGCTTCTAGATGAGTAGTTGTAGATACCTCATCTATACTAGTGGGGTTAAACATGAGGATGGTGTGCCTCATGTAGCTGTGTAGACCACTAATGTACTTTAACAGAGTCTCTGGTGAGTCTAATGAGATTCCTAGAATCAATGCTCTCTTTCTAAATTCTTGAGTGTACCCTTCCACACTTTGCCCTTTTAACTGTCGAAGAGTTTTCCAACTCATCATGGCTTGATGCATGTAGGCCAATGGATAAAACTGCTTTTTGATTGCAGAAACAAATTCACTACAGACAGAGATGGTCTTACCATGTCTTTTCATGTCAGCTTGGGTTCTGCCTTCCCACCAAACCAAAGCAGTGCCTTCAAGGCGTACACTTTCCAGATGAATCTTTCTCTTGTCTGAATCGATATTCTGCACTCTGCAATACACATCAATTTGTCTAATCCAATTGTCCAACTTTTTTGCATTCAACTCTCCATCATATATAGGGAGATCAGATTTAACATCTAGTTTGAACAACTATGCTTTCTTTTTGTTTTCAGGGTTGTTAGGAGGTGTGAGAAATATTTCCTCTTTCCCCTTTCCTTTTGAGTGGTCATGGAAGTGAGACTCATCCTCTCCCTTGTCTTGTTTAAAGCCTGATGAATCTTCATCCTTGTGTTTTCTAAAGTCCCTATACATTTCTTCTACCATGGACTTTATGGCTAGAAAACTTTCTATGAACTGAGGGTCTGGCCCCATTGAACCTTCCTCTAACATTGTGTTTTGAGGATAGACTCTCCCAATTTCAGGATTAGTTTCGACCAACTCTCCTTTTCCTAATTTGAGATTTGATCTAGTGAGCATTCAACAGCTAAACCAACAAAAGATTGTCTAACCTTAACAGCCTAAAACTCTGATACCACCTGATCTAAAAATCACCCTTGAGTGACCTCAGCTAAGTTATTATGAATGAAGGTATTACAAACTCATGTGTTGGTGTGTGTCTATGTTATTTTAGGCAACAGATCGATCAGATTGTAAAATACACAGACACTGGAAAATGGAAAAAAATAGAAAAACAAAGTAAGCAAATACAAGAACACAACAATTAATAAGGAGTTCACTCTATCCTCCAGGGCTATGTCTTCGGTCCAAATTTCAGTGGTGGCCTTCTTTTATTGTGTCTTTAAAGCAGAGAGTTACAATGAGGAGCTCAATTTGAGTCTCCTGAAACAAAATTTCTTGGCAGGGTGGTTCTTGGATTCCCAAAGCCACTAGAGTGCACAGACTCTTTTCCTATCCAATTCTTGACCTCTCTGGTCTTCAATGGGAGGAGCCCAATGTGGTGCTCAATTCCTGACAGATCCTCTCAGGGATTGCTCGATGCTACCTTATGCTGCAGGTCAGCTCGGCCCTCTATCTTTCTGCTTCTTGATTCACTGTCTTTTCTTTTCTCTGTCTTTGTCTTCTTCTCTTTGGGTCTTCCTCTCGGTGTCCTCTATCTCTGTTCATGGCTTTAAAGTCCATCGACCTAATGATTGCTCACTTCCTCTTCTGCCCCCGCCGGATCGCTTGCTGCTGCTCGCTTCGTCTTTCGCCCCAGCCGGATCGCTTGCTGCTACTCGCTTCCTCTTCCGCCCCCGTCGGATCGCTTACTGCTGCTTGCTTGGGGTTCCCTGTCTCTGCGTCATCATCAATTGCTCATAGGGAGTGGCCACTTGTCCTCCTTTGAACTGCGCCAACTTTTCCTCGTTGGTTCGGTTTTTCGGTTATGTCGAGAAATGACTCATCTGTCATCTCAGCGTCAAATTGGACTTCAAACTCTTTATGTGCCATGGCTTAATCCCATGTTAAATCTGGTTCCTCCATCGGGCGCAATCGCCACCGTCATATCTGGAGCCCCCAGATCCGACGTTATTCGCTCATTTCGTGCGGTTGACTTGCTCGACCGTTAGCGTGCGATGAGCAGTGGTTTTTTCTCTCACCTGCCTACCACATGTCGACCGTTGAATGGAATCACTTGTTTTTCTCCAAATTTGCTTACCGTCCAAGGGTGCCCTTGATATATTGTCGATTTTGGAGCATGGGTCCCACCTTTAGCCTTTAGCACTTTCCCCACGTTTTTCCCGACTTCCATGCGACCGAGCACTTTGGGGCTTTCCTACTCGAGGAGTTTTGCCCAGCGATACCACTAATCACGCATTAGAAATTCCCTCTATTTCTTGATCCGGGCTTCCCAACATCCATTTTTGCCTCCTGTGCAGTCTCCATGGCCCTCAGTCAGTGCGCTTTGACTGAGGTCCTCGTCGTTCCTCGCTGGCTGCCAACTGCCACTGTTCAGAGGTCTTCTTGATCGCTCTATGCTCTTGAATTCGAAGTTTTGTCCTGATTTGATACAGTCATGGTGCTGTGATAATCTTCATGGATCCAATTCGAATCAGAGGTAGAGTTGATAAGGGAAAAATAACAAATTGCAATAAAGATATTATTGGTACAAGAATAAAAAATTTGATCCACATGTACTGATTGAGGGGTTTTATCTTATGAAGCTGAATGTGAGGAGAAATATTATCTTTTATATACGAGGCTATACCACCAAAATCTCTACGGGAATATTTCTTGTTCCACGTTGACCAAAGAATGAATCCATCCATGTGGGGGACACTAGATTCATCATGCTCCCGGGTTTCAACTAGGAAAACAAGATTGATATAACTCGAGATCCAACTTATCATAGTTCCTTTACCCCATGGGAAGCCACAACAATTCCGGAAGAGGATCTAGAGTGTTCTTAATTCCTATTTATTACTTTTGTTTTGAATTCTCTCCCTAATAATAGTTTTTCTATTTCCAATGATCTCCCATTTCCCTTCCCTTCATGCCTCCTTTACCTTTTAGACTACTTTTCTTAGTTCAACTTGATATTCTGGGATGATATCTTTATTTATAAAGATTCTTGATCCTTTCGATCTTGGGGATTTACTGAGTATATCTACTTTATGTTCATTACAAGTTACCTTGACACATACCAATCAATGTTTATGTTCTAGTATTTTTCCCACCCTTTGTGCTTCCATTAGTTAGGTTGTTTGAATTTGTGACTTAGATTTTAGTTGTTCTTTTACCACTTCTAAAGTGTCCTCCACATTTTTCTCTTATGCTAATAATTATAAGGTTCATGGGCTCTCTTGTGGCACTTATGGTCCAGTTTAATTAGGTAGTCCATTTCTTGTTTGATGTCAAATTTATTTGTCATACTACCATGGGTTGAGTTATTATTCAATTTTTCTTTTAATACTTTAATCTTGTCTCTCATGGAGCAATTTTCCTCCACCATTGATTTTTTTGTGTGTTCAAATTCTTGCAGCATACCTTTCATTCCTTGGATTTTAGTATAAATGCTATTATTTTATTTTGTAAAGATTTGTAACTATTGTCAAATATTGTAGATAATTTGAACTTATGTTCTGCAAGTATTGTGTGTAATTCTTGTTTCAATTGTCATTCTCTCTATTCTCTTTGTTTTTCTACAGATTCAATGTAATTGTACAATTCTTGTTTAACTTGTACTTCTCTCTCTTCTCTTCGTTTTCTACAAATTCAATGTAATCGAAAAGATTCTCTAGAGTGATTGTTCTAGGCCTCCCTTTGCTAGGTGGAGGTTTAGAAATATGAGGAGAATTATTCATAGTTTAAAAGAAATAAACAAAAAGAGTCAGTAAAAAGAAGTGGAAGAATGCACCTGGAAGAAGGCAACAGGTGATAGCATGAAGGATAGGGTTCAATGTAGAAACTCTCCGCAAAAATTTATGAACCACCACAGACCCACTTAACATGTGAGTACACCACAAAAAACTCACTGGAGAGATACAAGAACCAACACACAACTGCAAAGATCACAATTTTGGAGATGCAAATATATATATACGAACCATAGAACTAGATCTGAGACCACAGAGAGTGTTTTACAAGCTCAAAGATAAGATGAGATTTTATCTAAACACCACAAAGAGCTTTTATCCAAGCACTCCAGAGAGCACTCAACCGTAGGGATATATACTATTAGAACTAAGAACTACAGGGATATATCTGACGAGTGAGTCATAAAGATATACTTTTGGACCACCGAGTATTTATATGAGCAAGCCCAGCGAGTCACACTAATATATATATATATATTTTAATGTTATATATTATGAATTTTTTTATGTAGTTTTATTAAAAAAACAATATTACAATTGAATTAATTTATTATTTTATTATGGTTTTATTTTTAGTTATTTGAGTTTACATTATAACATGTTTTTCATACTAAGTAGGCATTTTAATGCTTTTGTACTCGTTTATAAACACATCTAAACACATTTTTTAACAATAATAAAATTATTTAAACTTTTAAAATATAAAAAATAAATTTATAAATCATTAAATATTTAATACTTTACACTCAAAAATAACTAATAAAATATATATATCAATAAAGTAATATTAAAAATATAAATCAATAAAATAATATAATAATATTAGTGTAATATTATACAACTTTAATATAAATATATTTAAATATAATAATTAAAAAAAAAACAACAATTTTTTAAAATAAAATAAAAATATCCTTTTGATTTAATTGACCATGGGCTTGAACGAGAAATCTCTTGGAACCTAAATGCTCATTTATCCAAGCACATCCCCCATTAAGAATAACCCATAGGTGTAACAAATTATTATTTTCAAAAATAAAATAGAATTAAATAAAATTATTATTACCGTCCGTGTCCTTTTTTTATTTCATCTAAAACTTAATCATCGTTTAAACAAAATTAACATCTCACATAATTTAATGTATTTATTAATAATAATTTAATTCATTATATTTATTTGTGTATTAATAATCATATCACTCATGTTTCATTGTAATAATGATAATGCTTTAATTTTTTGTTTTTAGATATAATGTTTAATATCTTATTGATTATTTGAACAATTCAATTTATTTTCTTATTCACATGCTATATATCAAATACAAGATACCAATAATATACATATAAATATATATATTTATTTTATATTGAATATAATTTTATATAAAAATATATAATTCAACCTCTTTTTTATTGTTATTTTGTTGTTTTTTTGTTTTTTTAATATATATATATAGTATATATATATTCAGTCCGACGGGGAGGTGAATTGGTATTACAATGTGGTAAATTTCTTAGAAAGGCGGGCTCCATATTGAAGGTCATAGAGTTCAAAATCCCCCAGACTAGCTTGGAAGTTGTGGAGAGGCGCGGGCGTAAACGTTTCCCAGGGGTTATAGTGGTAGCAGTCAGAATCGACCCCGTGTAACGCGAGTTGCGAGGCTGCTCTAGTTTCCGATTCCTCTATATATATATATATAAACATTCATTACACCTTTCTAGTTTGAACTATTTTAAAACTTAAAAAAGAAAAAAGAGATTGTCATAAATAGCTACTTCCTTTCATTGATAAGGTTTGAGAAGAATTGTGAAAAGTTTGATGTTAGAGAAGCAATGGATAAGGGCAGAGTGATAGAATAAGTGGATTGGATTAATATCAATTCACATTTTAATATGGATAAATTAAGTTAATGAAATTTAAAATATCATTTTAGGTTAATTTAATAAAATATATTTTCCATTTATTTATTTTTGTTCACATCACTCCTTTATTGTAATGGTGGTTAACCTCAAAGTGACTTCCAAATTGAAACTATTTGAGGACATTCTAACCAAAGTGACTTCCCATTTGAAACAGTTTGAGGATATTCTAACTAAAAACCTATCTAGTTACATCCTAACCAAAAACATCATTCCATATAAACTACATAGTTAAAAGTGTTTTGGCTACTATAATTCTGTGTTATAGATTCTATAGAGTTTGGAGTTTGTTGGAAAGGAAAATCTTATTAGTCCCTGCAATTTGGCAATGGCCAGGGACTATAGTAATCCAAATGTGTTGTTATAGCATTAATTTGAAGTGCTATGTTATTAGTTTACGGTGATTAGACAAAAGTTTTCAAATGCGCCAGTGTTTGCTATTGCCAGGATAACCAAAGTCTTCAAAATTAAGGTGGTTTGCCATCTTATTTGGCCTCTTCCCGAGGCGAGGAGGAAAAAACTTAGGTAATATATATTTATGTTTTTCTTATCATTTGTACATCAACTATAGATCATATTAATGCTAGCATTAATGCTCGGGATTTGGGATGTTCATGCTTTCCTATTGCCTAATGCTTCGGATATAAAATTATCTTATTTTACACAAACAGGTGGTCTGTGTGGCTTGCATGAAGCTAAGCATGGCGAGATGGTGAGAGGAGAGGAGGCCTGCATGAAGATGTGCGTGGCCACAATCTCACTACCGCGACTGGATTTAGGATTAGCTGTCCTTCTGAGTCTTGAGCAGGTTGACGAGGGGATAGATCAATCCTTAAGCTTCAATCTCTTCCTTGGCTTCCTTTGGTAGATGATCCCACCAGTTTTTCAACGTATCGAAAAATCCTTCAGTGATAAGTCGATATGCAGTTTCAACTTCATTCTTCCCGTGAGGATAGGCATTTGAGGTTGCGATCATCATGCCTAACACCCTGTTAACCTGTTCAGGATGAAGGCCATCAATGCTCCAAGGATCACATCGATAACGATAAGAGAAAAAGCAAAGACGGCTTATGTCGAATATCTTGAACTCACACCATACTTTCATACCAGTAAATCGAAGATGTGCCAGAAATAGAACCTGGAGCCAACAGGATCTGGAACAGGTCCAATTCGATCTGCATCTGGATCTGGAAATTGGCTGAAACTTGATCCAACATCCTCACCCGTTCGAAAGGTAGCAGCCTGGGTTGAATCAGTGGTTTACCTTATTTAAGCATTAACACATCCAGATGCAGATACTTATCGAGATGGAGATTTAGCTCTGCAACAACTATGGATACTAAATTGTTGTGCAACAGCGATGGATACCGAATTCAAATGTAAGGATAAAGATAATTACCTTCCTTTGTGGCTTCTGTAGCATACTACAATCACCTCTTCTTCATTCTTATTATGTGCTTCTGATATGGGTTGTCCTTACTGCTGCCCTTTCCTCTTCTTCATTCTTATTATGTGCTTCTGATATGGGCTGATGTGCTTCTAATATTCCTCGTCTTCATTATTATTATGTGCTTCTAATATGGGTTGATGTGCTTCTGATATGGGCTGTCGTTGCTTAGCAGTAAGAGTGGTAAAGAAATAGGAGTGGTAAAGAAACCCTCTCGAAGATGAGATATAGTGGACAGAGTCGACTGTGTTTCTGCAGTGAGATACAATGAACCTACAATGAACAAGGTGAGATAAAACTGGAATGGTTACTAGCTATGGATACAAAAACAAGGCGGTGGAAGCTAGCCTCACCTCTTCTAAAAAGTTTAAAGGCATTCCCCAGACCCACAATCCACTTTTCGTCCGCTTTATGTTAAATCCGCATTCTCCCATTATCACATTACCTAGGTCCACATTCAAAAATCCCCCACCATTCCCAGTACGCCCTTCTCGCTTTCTCCTAGTCTCCGATTACCCAACATTCTAAAGTCCGCATTATCCCATATTCCCACATCCCGCCATTATACCCACGCATTACCATTAACGCATACACGCATCCCCCCACCATTCAGTTCGTATTCAGTCCAATTACCTAGCCCATTACGCTTCCAGTCAATCAGGGAGCCCATGACACTTTCAGGACCCAATAACGCATTACCTCGCCCAATACTATCAGCATTCTTCAATTCGTACTAACGTGTAACCAGATCTATAATTCATGAAAATCCCTCAGTTAGAACTCTATAGCATCGCGTCGTCGTTCCAAACGAGGTCACGAACCCAAGGATAATGCCCTATTACTAGAAATTAGAACTGTGAAACCGGGAGGATCCCCTACTATCTAGGCTCTTTCATCTGGCTATAAATGGTTTTAAGCCCCATCCAATCCTCTACTTATTGTGGTCATTTTGGCACTTGGAAAACCTTACAAAACTCATAGCGTCATTTTTCCTGGTCCGATGTGCAACGCCAAATTGAAACCTTCATTCGCAATTACCCTTTGCAGTACCAATAAACATGCAAATCAGAAACACGACCTTTATAAGCCTTTACATGTTCCTTCCAGGCCATTTCTTTGCTTCAAACGAGATTAGGTATTGAACGAGGAAGGGTTTTAAATGTTACACAGAATATTATCACAACATATCAGGTTGGTTTGTTGAAGGATAGGATAATAGGCCGTAAAGATACGTGTCATACATGCAGGTGGGTCACACATATGGCACTGTGCATGGTGATCATGGTGAGGCGACAAGTAAAATGGGGCCCACGACAAGTGGAATCGTAAACTAATGATCATGGCGACAAGTAAAATGGGGCTCGTGGCAAGTGGAATGGTAAACTAAATACACCATGACAATATATATATGATTACTGCTTTTGGTGCTTTACAAGAGCGATAGTTTTATCCTTGGGAATTTTGGTGATTACTTCTGTCTCTAGGGACTTTTGTGATTTGTAAATATGAAGCTAATGGGCATATTGAACATCTTCTGTATTTCCCCATCTTCGACTACACTCTGTTTTTCTGTGGGAAGATGATACCTTCAAAGACCAGACTCTTAGATCTCGGAGCACACACAACTTCTACAGGGGCAGTCTACAAGTGCAGTTGTAGAGGTTCAAACTTATGACCCACTGAGAGCTAGGAATGTCCAACCCAATAAAACTGAAGAACAGGCCATAACATTAAGGCAAAACCTAGAGGTGAGAATCATGTGGTTTCAATGTTCATTTATTTCCACTTTGGTATTAATTATATGTTTTCATAGGTCTGCTTATCAATTCTGTGAAATCATAGCATATATCATACACACACTTTTGTTAAGTCAGAGTATCCAATCATTGTATATATGCTCTTTATGATTTTTGCATATATTATCTTATTTTATGTTGTGCAGGTGGTGGTGTTGAGAGTCTCATTGCACTGCGCTGGCTGTGCCAGAAATGTCAGTAAACACATATCAAAAATGAAAGGTGACACTTTTTCAGTCTGCTTGCTTAATATTGTATGTTATCTGTCAATAGATACCCCAACATCATATATGTAAGCAATTTTTGTGATGGAATACACAAACCCTGGTGTCCAACTGTGTTAGGTGTGACAACATTTGCTATAGATCTGGAGAAAAAGGAGGTCACAGTGATGGGTAACATATCACCCATTGGAGTTTTGGAAAGTGTTTGCAAAGTAAAAAATGCTGAGTTCTGGCCTCAGGAGAAGTTAAGCTAAAAGGCTGCAACAACATTTCTGTAATCTAACAGTCTGTATAACTAAAATTTTGTCCTTTAGCCTTCCATATTTTTAGAAGTTGCAGATATAACTTCACTATTTGTGTTGCTGCAAGCTTTTGCAAATAGCCTACACTTGCATTTTTTAAAAATTGCAATTCACAACATTCTCATTTTGATGTCCTACATCATTTCAAAGGGGACAAGAACAGGAATATGAGCATGGATGAGTACATATGATGAAGTTTTTAAGAACATGTTTGACTACATAGACCACTTATTTTTAATAGTGAGGCCAAGGAAGCTTTTGTACATGGAAATTGGTAATTGAGTTAGTTACCTCAAGTACCCCACCTTTAATATTTGACATTAAATATTTTATGTTCACATCTTTTGGGAAACGTTTACTGAGCACTGACTTTCTGTAACTGTAGATGGTGTTGCACAACGTTTTTGTGCTGCAAAAGATGTAGCTGAAGCAATAAGTTTGTCTGCTATTGAAGAACTACTTCATACCCCTTCAAACGAAGTTGTTTTAAATAAGATTCAAGTAGAAATTCAATGTTTCTTATTTACATTGTGCATTTTTCAGAGTACAAAAGAGGAAAGATTGAGAAAAGAGTTTGAGGCAAAAGGTAAAGTTATGGCCTTAAAAGGGAAATCAGAAGTCCATGACTCAAATGTCGTTACCCCTAGGACACAATTTATGGCCACACTGTCTGTAGCTATGTAATACTATGTACATTTAAGATTAAATAGTGACCTGGGATGGCAGAAAATAAAGGTTTGCATTATCCTTTATGAAGCTAGAATTGCTGATGTCTTGTAATCTTGTTTGCCTTTCATGACTAATTCATATAATTGCGATTCGTTTCTACATTTCACCTCTGATGTGTGCTGAACTGCTATTTTTAATTCAATCTTGAAGGTTATATTTTCTGATGCAAATGTTCCTCGTGAGGGGGAACACAAAGTCATGTCCTATATACGTCTCCAAAGAAACCTCCCTGGTTTCAATCCAAATACGCATCACTGCTTGTATGGATTAGTAAGTGCTCTGATTTCTAAAAAGAATGGCGTTGCTTGAGGCTGACATGTGGTATTTTAGGTTAATTGCTTGATATTTTACTATAAGACTTATGGTGTGTCTTCATTTAGCTAATGATGATTTTATTTGATAACATACATTTACTTTTGTGTATAATTTGTATGATTTTAAAGGCTGCTTTTGCAACTCCAGGATGCAGATTTAATTATGTTGGCATTGGAAACTCATGAAATCCACTTCTTAATTTTAAGAGAGGTTGTTGACTTCTTTGCAACATAAACACTGATATTTTGTTTCCGGATATTCTAGGATTACTATGTAAGAGATAGCTCTGCCTCTGAGTATATACCTGTGGTGATGATACAGGTCATCACTTTCCCTGGTCAGTAAGAAAAATGCTACCTTTGTGGTCACGTTGGCAATTTGGCAGCTAATTGTGAAGGAAATCCAGGAGAATTGGATGAGGAGGGCAATGAACAGAGTCCTGTTCCTAAAAAACCCTATCAGGTTTCCTAGAAAGATCAAACTCCAAGACCCAGCACTTACCTAAAGTGGTACAGTGGACTGATTTTCTTGATCATTGGTTTGATTATGCAGTATTGGGCATTTGGATTGCAGAACCTGGCCATACTTAATATCATAATAACAAACCTAGGTGCACTAAAGTTGTCACACATAATAACAAGGAAACTCATACAAGTATCTAATTTCTTGATTTCATTTATTAATTTTAAGTTGTCTTTGACTGGTCAGTGGACATTTGCAGTCCCAAAGGTAAATACTTTAATGTCATATCAATGCTATAATGACATCTTCATGCTTATGCAATTTTTGTGTAACTGTTTTAGTCATGTATCCTAAACTTCTCATGACATTGAATCTATACTAATGTGCAACTTGTATAGTATACCAACACCTTGAGGTAATGAACTGTGTATATTCAATACTTTAATGTCATATCAACACTGCAATGAACCGTTCATTGATATAAACTAGCATGTAGGAGTGGCACTTTCTCAGCGATGAGTTGACACAACACCTTGAGGTCCAAATTCTAGCTCAAAAATATGTTACATATTGTTGTAGTTCTTTTGCTCTACCTCCTTAGTCATGGATTTCCTGAACTTTGTTGGGTGACACCAAAGTTGAATGAAGGTCCATGTGCAACTACAGATGGGCCATGAAAGCTTTGGCCAATTAATTCTTGTGTTTTTGATACAAACAAATCAACACAAGTTGCATCAGGAGACAACAGTACTGAATATAAAGGTATGCCATGAAAGGGTTGGCCAATTAATTCTTGTGTTCTTGATACAAACAGCTCAACACAAGTTGCATCAGGGGATAGCAGTACTGAACATAAAGGTATGTCGGTCACTTCTGTAGTGAGAGGTTTGGTTGCTATGGGCTTGCTTGCTTTCAAGGGTTTATAACTTAAGAAATAAACCTTAGCCCCCCTCTGTTATTCTATCAAGCACCTGGCACTAATTCTGGGTTATTAGACTACCATCTATAAATTCATACTTCAACAAATCCAGCTGACTGTGTAGAAGAGTTTATTCAATCTCACTTGTTTTGTTTGACTAGTTTTTCTTCAGAGTGGTATTTTTTTATTCTCTCTGAGGTCTGATGCACTCCTCTCATTAAATGAATTCTTTTCTGGCTGGAAAATGTAAATGAATAAGATCTTTACCTGGAGGCAAATGCTGTGATCAAGGTTTTAGTTGCAGGAATTAGTGCCCCTTTTTCGACTGTGTACAGGAGTTTAGCATGCTCCTTCTTAACTGTAGCTAGCAAATGCTTAAAAACAAAGTTCCCTTGCTCTAGCTTCTTCTCAGCATCTAGTTCGGTTTTCGTGACTTTCCCACTCAATACAGCTACAAGTGCATTCTCAGGAAGAACTTAATGCAGGGACTTGCTGCCTCGCAGCTTACCTTGTTTTGTTACTATAATTCTATGTTATAGAGTTTGAAGTTTGTTCGAAAGGGTATTAGATTTGAAGATAACTTAAAAAATATTTAGCGTGAATCAGCAAGTTCCGTTATGTTTTTCTATATTTTTTTTATTATGATGCATCCGTAAGTTTGTTTTATAAAGAAACCAAGTCTCGAAACTAAAAACACTAAGCGATTTAGTGTTGAAAGATAAAAGATTGGGCTATATTGTCTTATTATTACGTGCGAAAGGAAATAAGCTTTAATATAATTATAAAATGTTTAATTGGTATGATAGATTCTTTTATTCTTATTATTCCCTGCCTCTGGCATAGCAGGGACTATAGCGTTCGATAGAGTGTTGACCAAGTATTAGTTTCCGTTGACCGGGATGTTCACCGAAATTTAACCTAAAGTTTGGGCATTTCAATTTGGCGCAATGGCATTTTAACCAAACTTTTCACTTGCACCTCTTATTGGAAACCTCACTTATTTCGAGGCACATTACAAATGTACACGGTTATTTTATCCAAAGTCCGGTTGGAGAAATGTTGGGACACTGCGTTTATCCAAATTTCGTTTTCTGTGACCAAATATTGGGACAAATGATTTTATCTTGAGTTTTTTTCCACCTACAACAACTATGCATGTATATTGCCACGGTTATCGACCAAGAAGCCGGAAGCCCGCCACTTGCAGTGCATGTACATTGCGTCCACCTGTAATGCATGTGCATTGCCACCGTTATTTGGTACCTTAAAGAAGCAGAAGCACATCGATATTGTGAATATGTGCAAATAGACATCTCACATTCTTTCTTTCTGTCAATTGAAATCTCATCTTTCTACTGGTTTTTTTTTAGCCCAACGTTGTTTTTCACGTCCCCAGTTTGAATCTCCTCAGCTCAAGTGTTTGGTGATTGGCATACCGAAGCAAATAGAGCTCGGTGATGCATTGATCGCTGGATTGCATGTGTGTATCTTGTGGGCGCCGGGGCGGTGATTAAACCCGATTTGCGGAAATGGGTGACAAGGCTGCGACTCTGGAAGCCATTAACAAAGAAGAGGTGGATTTGGTAAGGAGGACTTGAATGCCTTTTGAGTCTTTTACCAGGTGTTTCTGTGGAGCTTTGAAATTGATTTTGTGAGGTGAAGAGCCCAGTACAGAGGCTTTGTCTTCAACACAAGGAAATACAGACTAGGTTTTTGCAACACCTACAATGGTCATGGAGCAAACGACGATTCCTGGAGAAGTGATCCTGCAAGAGGTATCAATTCTCAATGCCACTGATTACCCTGCAATTCTAGCCGATGACGCGTCTGAGTTGACAGGCAACAAAGTATCCCTCCAACTGCTGCGCAATGACCAGGTTGATCCAGGTAATATATTTCAATTATTTGGTTTGCACGGTTTCCATGGCGTATAATTATAATATAATATCGTTTCTGCTGTTATACTCAATGTGTATATGATGGCAGAAACAGGATTTGGAAAAACGGTTGACGAAGCCTCTTATTTAAAGTGGAACCCCTTTGATGGACCCATTGCTAGCGACAAACATTGCGACATCAGCTTCAAGTGGAACTCTGGTCTGGGAGTTCCTGGAGTATTCCTCATAAGGAATATGCATTCACGACAGTTCTTTCTCAAATCTCTAACTCTGGACATTCCTGGTCAAGGTAAACTGCGCTTTAAGTGCAACTCCTGGATTACACCCTATGACACTAGCAAAACTAATCGTATTTTCTTCTCTAACAAGGTATGGTGTATTTATATGCACTTCTTTTCGAGTTAATTGTTTTATAGTTTTCATTTACAAAAAAAAAGAAATATGGGTCCATAGATTAAAATGGGTGCGTCATGTGATCAGAGCTACCTACCCGAGGAAACACCAGAAAGTTTAAAGAAACTGAGGGAGCAAGATATGGTGGAACTACAAGGAAATGGAACGGGAGAGAAGAAAGTATACGATCGGATATACGATTATGACATGTACAACGATCTTGGGGACCCTAACAGCAGTCCAGAGCTGCTGAGACCAGCGCTGGGTGGATCCAAGGACTACCCATATCCTAGAAGATGTAGGACGGGCCGTCCACCAACTAAAACAGGCTTAGCATTTCATCCCCATAGTAGCATTCGGGTTTATATATACTCCTGCATGTTGTCAAGCATTTTATCGAACTATCTGGTTTTGAAAGTGTTTATTAGAGATTAGGTGACATATAGTGTGCCATTTTTTACTTTTTAAGGACATGGACATTTGGGTTATGAGGTTATGAACTTCCATATTTGGACTTTATTAGATACGCCAGGTTTTTAATTGCAGCTAGCGATTATTATTTTATTCCAATAGATTATTTTTGTCTTCCAAATAGATTAGCAGAGCAGGGTTGGAAGTTCTGTACTTACCTCTTGGTTGAGCGCTCTAACTCGGCTTAGTTGCAAACTTGCAGGCTTTTGTTTCAAAGAAATATCCAGCTCAACTTTCACTTACCACCTTAATCTGCTTTCTAAGAACCTTGCAGTCCGCTGCTTACTCTTTCTCGACAGTCCTAGCGCAACAGCCTGAGAATCGGTAAGAAATTGAAACTCCATGATGCAGATGCTTGAAATTGATTACTGTTGATAACTTAGAACGTTCTTGCAGCCCTTAGTTTGTAAGGATTTAATCGCTAAAACAATGTCACGACAAACACTGAAGAGATCGTATAGGATCACGGAATGCCTAAAATGTCTCTTATCTTTAGATTTATATTCATATTATATTTTTCTAATTTGAAAACTTCCCAGTGTATTTTTGAGTCAATTTTCAAAACCTATGGCATGGCATAGGCCTTAAAACTATGTTGGGGCTTGCGAATAAATCAAGTAGTGCCTCAGATTGTGGCACTTTTTCTTTGGAACAAGCTCTCAATACTATGATACAAGAAAGATTATTTCCCTGGAATAGTCCTCCAAGATATGCTTAAACTAAATTTCTGAATACTTATGGTGTTTGCAATATTATGAATGATTGTATTACTGAGTACAATACCGCAGTACACTCAGAAGATGGAAAGAAAAATGAAAGGATTTCGGCACCTATAATGCAGGGAAACATCACTGCACTCCTATCAAAAGAGGGATACTAACGCACATTTCTTTTCATCAATTCCAAAGCTGTAATTAGTTTATTATCTGATTTCAAGCCCGGCAGGGACTAGCGCCGCTTGCAGATCTTGTTATTATTAAGGTTCGGAGGGAAACTAACATTTTATATAATATAACATAAGAGTATGAAGTGGGAACCAGAAATTTATATGGTCATTATTATTAATATAAATATATAT
>APFE030020737.1:80717-98428 GCA_000404065.3 Pinus taeda | reverse complement strand
TTATTATTAATTAATTAATTATTAACTATGGGTAGTTTATAAAACATGGTTGACCATGATCGATATTATAAACCTAGGGATTAATACTAAAAAGACAAAAGGATTATAAACCTAAGGGAATAATCTTAAACCCTAAGATAAATATTATAAACACTAAAATAAACCTCGTTGATTTTCATATTGAGACAATCCTTATCACAATGTGATGTTAGACCATCGTTTTCCATGCTTAACCATAGTTTATTTTCATATTAAGACAATCTTTACCATGGATGACCATGTTTGATTTGATAAAACATGGTTGAACATGGTTGACCAAGGTTGACCATCATTATCATATTGAGACAATATTTTTCATAATGCGACGTTGGACCATGATTGAGACAATGATTGATTTTCATATTGAGACAATGCTTGTCGCAACGTAACATTGGACAATGGTTAACCATCATTAACCATGTTGACCATGATTGATTTCATAAAAAATGGTTGACCATGATTGACTATTTATACCTTGAATACAAAGGTTAAATATCTTTGTCTTTGTCATCATGATGATTGTAGATAACTTTGTCTATGTCTTTATCTTGGCCATGGTTGACCAAGATATAATTATAATTATATATTGTATACATTTAGAAATTTGTTTTATATTAATAATTTATTTTAAGATAATTTATTATTAATATAATGATATATTGTATGAATTTAGAATTTTGTTTTATATTAATAATTAATTTTAAGATTCCCTAATGAGGGTGGGTATAGTGGATGATGTGATGCCAAGTGGGAGGTTAGTGGTATTATCGCTTCCTAATTCCTTAAACATGCAAGACTGGGCAACCCCCTGCCATCCCATTTAATATGTTATTTGTTATTATGTCTGCAACAATCGAGCATGTGTAAGGAAAATTGCAGTTTAATATAATCCCAACAATGTTATTCCCATCCCTCAAAGCTCTAGAAGCCAAGCTTTTGTTGAAGAAATTATGAAAGAAAGAACACAAACAGAAAGGAAAGGTCATTGGGAGATTGCAATCAGTGCCCCACTACCCCGCGACTATGTGAACTCTGTTAGAAAGGTTAAGGTCCCCCAAACCAACATCTCATCCTCACACTTAGTCTTATACATTAGCATTTCTCAATCAGGTGGGTTCTTTTGAGACTGTTGGTCATTCTTGCTAAGGCCCCTCCTAAGGTATGCTTCTCAGTTCTCCCGTTTCACTTTAGTATATCTTCTAATTGATTGCCTTGGTGGAGGATTAATGGTTTGTATAATTCCTGTTATACACATCTGGGAGATCTTCACCCTATTTTTTTCCTAGTTTTAGACTTTTCCATCCTTAGCATTAGGTTTTTCATTACACCAAAACCCACATGTTTAGTAAACTTCCAAACCATTATCATTACCTTTTTTAAGTGGTCCTAGGGTGGATCCTGGAGTGGCAGTTATTCCACATGATTGATTCCCAATGAGGTGAGCGTGAAAAGTCAACACCCTCCCTAAAACACAAATTAGGAAATCAAACCCGGGCCAAGGCTTTAATACCATGTTAGGTTTTCTATTACACTAAAACCCGCAGACTTAGTAAACTTTTTTTTTTTTCTTTTTCTCTTTTTTATACGTTAAGACTAACCTAAGTACCCACGGGGGATTTGAACCGGTGACCTATCGCAAGGAGTGCCTTAACAGCGCACCCATTCACCGTCAATCCAAAGCCCCGTGGGCGCAGACTTAGTAAACTTACAAACCATTATCATTACGTATTTTAAGTGGTCCCAGAGTGGATCCCAGAGTGGTGGTTAGTCCACATGATCGATTCCCAATAAGGTGAGTCTGAAAATCCAATACTCAGCCAGAATGCTCCTTCAGTCAATTCTTCCTTGAGGGAGGATTCTTCAATCCCTCACTCTGTTTATTTAACAAATATAGGAATAAGTTATTGGTGTTAGTCCCTTCTCTGTCTTACCATTTGGTTGCGCTCTTTCCCTCTTGTCAACTCCCCAACCGGTTTCAGTATTGTGGGAATTACTCAAGTGATTACAATTTGCGGGTAATTTTGAGGTTGTTTTAGGGTGGTGAAAAAATCTTAGATTGCTTTAGTGTTGATGGAATTACTGAGGGTTTGAGGGCTACTCTAGAATAGTTGAGGAAAAAACGCATGTAGTAGCCCAAGCTAGGCAAGAAGCCAAGAGTTTTCACCCAAGCAATCCATCTTATATTAGGGATGAAATTCAGTCATTTGAGGAATAAATCATGTCGAAAAATATATCCCTCTTTGATTTTCAAATCGATGCTGCTAGCATGAGTTGGGTTCTAGATGTAAGTCACACTAGAGGTAGAAGAAATCAATATCGATAAGAAATTTAACTTTACGGACATACCAAGGCCCTGATAGAAAATATTATGCAGGAAAAAGGCAATGAGCGCGCATATATGGCTTCCACGTTAGAGGATGTCCATCAAGAAATCAAGCACCTATACACTCACATCATGAGCATGATTTCAAGGATTTCCCACCTGGAATCACACCTTAGCTACAAAAAGTCTCATAATCCAAATGCCCTTAAGACTAGTACTACTCATATTGAGGTATGTAATTCCTCAGGATGATGTGGAATCTTCTTATGTTATATTTTTCCTATTTTTGACTTTTTGCATGATTTATGTTATCTTATGGCAACCCTAAACTATTGGAATATATCTCTATTTTGGACATCTACTGTTTTGTTAGAACATTTGCATATTCCTAATATCCCTAAGAGAACTAGTCTGTCTGAGATATAATATGGAGATATGACAATTACTCACCCCTTATTACTCTTATGGTTTCATTTCTCATGGAGGGTACTAAGGGTGAGTCCAATATCTATGCCATTTTTTTTGTCTAATGAAAATGCTAATTGCAAAAATAAAATATGGTAGTTTACAAGGTGTGTGTGTGTGTGTGTAGTTTTATATTAATATAAATTATGTAGAATTTTTTTAATATAGTTTAAAAACATAGGTGCGTAAATGATATATGATTTTTTTATTTTCTTATTGGATTGAACCACATGTAATTTGAACCTTGAATCTCATGGTTTACATAATACTTCCTAACATGATGATTTCCAAATGAGTTTGCCACATGGACATTAATTATATATCATTTCATTTATATTTATTGTGTGATATAGTTTTTTATACTCATTCCACATACACAAGCTCTTGAATTGGATGTAGAGTATTATTGTGCCTATCTTTAAGAGTGGGGATAAAAGAATTGGCTCTAATTATAGGAATATTATGATTAACCACATTTTATTCAAGTTTTATAATCTTATTTTGGAAAAGAATATTATTATGTGGCTTGAGGGCCATGTTAAAAGAGCTAAAGGCCAAGCTAGGTTTAGGAAATATCATTTAATTATGGATGATCACGAAACTCTTAGTATAATTGCTGAGGAAAGCCATAATAATTAAATTGATCTCTTCTATTGTTCTACTAAATTTAGAAAAGATTTTGACATTGTTCCTAGAACAAAGTTATGGAAGAGGCTAGAAGAGATAATGTTCCCTCTCAAGTTGAGAATCATTGTGACAAGGCTATACGATAATGTTATTTCCAAGATTAGGACCATTGTGGGTTGGTGTAGAGAAATTAAATGTAATATTGGATTCAAATAGAGTTATCTCTTATCCCCTACCCCTTTTGGCATATTTATTGATAATCTAGAAGAGTGTTTCGAAGATGCAAGTTGTGTTGGCACCACACTCACTAGTATGGAAGGAAATAGTCTACTCACACATACCCTCAAATATCTTATTTAGGGCGTTCATATAGTCCCTTGACCTTCTTTGACCATCTCGGTAAGGTTATAACTCTTCTCCTTTGTGATGATGATGTTTTGCTTTTAACAATGAGTCATTATGATCTTGGAAAGCAACTCAAAATCCTCCAATATTTTTGCTCCGAGATGGATATAATTGTTAATAATGAAAAATTAAATTCATGATAATTAAATCCAAAAATATCACTTAAGATGTTTTAATTTATGATAATAGTTCCTTCTAAGAAATCCCTTCATACAAATATATGAGAATTGACTTCCATCATAAGCTCAATTATATAAAGTGCATTGAGAAAAGGATAAATGGAAGTTTGAAAGCTTACTATGTGCTTGAAAACAACCGTAAGTCATTAAATATTTGGATTTGGGATATAAAATTCTCCTCCTTGAGGCTCTCTTTTCTCTTGTTATTTTATATGGATGTGAGTTGATGTTTCAATATATCCAAACAGTCATGGAGGAAGATTGAATAGAGCCAAAAGAATTTTATAACCCACAACCTCAATATTAAAGGAAATACTTCCACCCTATCCTTTTGATTAAAGAAATCCTTTCCTCCATTGAAAACATGGCTATGACTAGGTATATTATGTATGGGAAGAATTTATAAACCATGGATGCTAAGAGTAAAACTTCTTCTAACACTAACCAAAACCCCCCACCCTCGGCTCAAGAAAGGATGGCATAAGGATGACAAATTTTGATTGGACCATTAGTGAATAAAGGGGGATGTCATCTTGAAAAATCTGGATAATATTAAAAATATTATTATTTTCAAATTTAGGGAGAAATTGTTGAGAAATAAAGAGTTAGAGGGAAAAACTAAACTGGGATATTATAAGGAGGTGATCAACTCCAATCTCAAGAACCAAAATTAATTTTTTATCTTGATTAGCTTAACAATATAATGAACATTACCATACAAACTAATTTTAATGAGCTTCATGGTGAAAGTGGGGATTTTTCAAATCAAAAAATGCCATGAGATGAAAGAGTTTTTCAACTATGCAATCTTAAGAGGTTTGAAGATGAAAATCACTTTCTCTTATATTTTTCATCTTATACTCACATCTAATCTAATTTTTAAAATAAATTTCATAGTGCCATCCTTGATCTTTCAAGACAAAAAAAACTATGGTGATCCAAGAACTCTTCTCTCACTTCTTTTTTAGTATATAAATAAAATGTTGAAGAATTATTATTAATATATTACCTTCTTAAGGTCCATTAAACCATACAATTATAGTGGAAATCAATCATCATCATCATCATCCTCATGTTATCTAAGTCTAAGCCCTCAGTAACCCTAATTATTTTATGTATGAGGATATCCTTAGCATTTCATTAATGTTGGAAACATGGGAATATTTAGCTTGAATAATGTTATGGAAGGGGAACAAGTTCTATTTCCCACTTTTATATAATTTACATTCACTCTAATTATGTTGCAAGGTTTTCCCTCTTGGAAATATATGTCATGTGATTGCATTTTAACTCCCTAGAAATTTTGGATCTACACAATTACCATTAGGATGATGCTCCATTTAGTCAATGCCTCATCAAATATGTCAGCCTCATCATCAATTTCTAGTCAAAACTTGAGAAGCATTAAAGTTCAAACATCCCTTTCCTACATGTTATGACTTCTTCAATGTCAGGATACACTTTGTACATACACCTAATTTTTTATTGAATAACAATGTGGAATAAATTTTAGGACACTTAGTAATATCATTGTGATGCATCATTCAAGGAGACGAATGGATGTATTAATTGGTATTTCCATGGACACCATTGTAGTTAATGCTCCATAAAATGTAGATAATATTTACACCAAAGGTGTTTATAAGGGAGAGTTTTATCATCAACATTTGTTATCTGTCCATAGTGAATGCAAGCATGGCACATATGGTCAAATACTATTGGCTTATGCTTGGATTGGTATTATGCATTTCAATGGTAATTTTCTCAGTCTAGACCTATCTTTTTGTCTACCACAATTTCTCTGTCATTTGTCTGTCAATATATGGTTATGGTCGTCTCCTCCAATGGAAGCACCAACAATGGTGGTGAACGTGATGTTGGAAATCCATGAGAATAAAATGGTCTTGATCGATCGGTATAATCCTCTCAAGTAGTACATTGTCATTCACTACTTAAAGTGTGAGGTGCAGAGCATGGAATGCAATCTCAGATGTGCAATGATGTGGAGAAGGCTCGAGCATGCTCAAATACCATTTCAATCTCTTGCAGAATTACTACAAGGCCTTGTGTGTCATGGAATCAAGGCTCTCCATCTCCAGTGAGAAGGAGCATGTGCACATTGTGACCTTCACCTAGTATGACACCTTCAAACAAAACAGGAAGTCCTCATAACATAAAATCCCCTCAGAGAAATCCACTGTGGTCTTCAAATTCCCTACAATTCAAATCCAAATTACTCTTTCCATGGATTAGGCCTCTACCAACATCCTCAATCAAGCTTGCAGGAACAAAGTGATTTGAGATGGGAGTAAAAAAGGGGATAAATGTATCCATTCCAGATCAATGTAACAAGTATAATTATATTGATACAATTCTAATAATAATCATTGACTTGAAAAGCAACATCGACATCACAATAGGTGAAATAGAGCTCAATGTTCTGCCTAAGATGGTGTTATTCAACACTCTACACTCCATCCATTATTTCTGTCTCGTGTTGCTCTACAAGTGTTCACGTAATATTTCTCTGGTCTAGTGATGGAAATGAAAAAAAAATACACCTTAGCTTACTAGAGGCTCTATCTCAACCCTACGAGATGGGGGGATGTGCCATGAGACACGCACAACGCTTCAAATTAGCACTTCTCTCTAGAAACCTATGGAGGGCTTTTAACTCACATGGAATTTGGTAGGAGGTTGTATAAGGGAAATATCTCAGACTCCGTAGTCTAGAAGAATGGGTTAAATTTGGGGCTCCACAAGCCAGTAGACAATCATACATTTGGAGGAGCATGACAGAATCGAAAGACTAGATATGTGGAAACGTATGATGGTAAGTTGGATATGGGAGAAAAATCCACATTAGATTGAATGCCATTAAGGGATTTTCTGGGAACCACTACCTTTCTCCACAAATCATTCAATATTTGCACCAAAGGGGTATATGTTTCCTAGAAGATTTACAAAACATTGAGTTTCAAGGAACTCTTGAACACATATGGCCATAGTCGTGGGGTTTGGGTCTATCGGCTGGTTTGGAACTAGAATTGGAAACATACGGATATAATTTAGTTCTGTAGGTATCTCAATCATCAACAGGGATGACTCTCTTACTTGGGGTGACACAAATGTCAATAGAAAGATAGCAGTGAAATAATTTTACCTATACATCTTTGGTTCTCCTACGAGATCTCTCTTTAAGGATTGGAGTATTTATATGTGGAAGTGGAAGGCCCCTCTAAAGATCAAGTGCTTCTCTTGGTTGAATTTGTTCAATCGAATTCTCACATGGGATAATTTGATGAAAAAAATATTTTCTTGGTCGTAGTAGATGTCAGTTATGCAAAAATATTGTTGAGGACTGTCTCCACATATTTCTTGGATGCTCTTTTGCAAAATAAGTTTGGAGGCACATTTCTAAGTTATTGGAGATAACAGTGGATTCCAATTGGCAGACTATTTACACATGCCTCTGTTATTGGTCTAGTAGTCACAAATCTTTCAGGACAGTTTCAATATATGTGATTTGGGGTATTTGGATCTCTCGAAATGTTGTTATGTTTTAGGATAGAGTCCCTCTCATTGTTGCCACTTGTCTTAAAATTATGAGGCATTTTTTAGATATTTCTCCATGGATGCCTCGACTCTCTAGGAAAGTTTCCTCCTACAAATATCTGGGATAATATTTCCCATTGTTTTTTTTTATGGGGAAGAGAAAGGTGGCATCTGTGGGTGTGGGTCACTCATCAATATCAGTGCTAAAATGGAATATCTTTTTTACTGGTGTTATCCTCCACAATATTCCAAGGCTAAGAAGGGAGACCAGACGAGGTAACCTCAAACCACTTATGGTTCAGCAGCTAGCCCTGCTAAACCATAGAGGGTTATCTCTATGGATTCACAACCAATGATGACTGGATTGGGAAAGGATTTTAGGCTATGATGTAGGTCTAACCATAGGTTCCGCACTCATGAATAAACACATACCATAAAATCTGAACTAAAATCCACACACTAAGTATGCACATAAAAATATGAGAATAATTAATTAAAAAAAATATTTACAAGAGAAACTATGGCCTATTCATGGCCTCTCATTCCTCAAACTCACTCACACACTTCTACATCTTACATGCCTCATAAGGTCTCCTCAATTTATACAAATGGATTAGAACCCAAGTAGGTTTTATGTCCTTAAAAAGACTCCAACAATATCTCTCTTGATCCGTAAAATCTCTCATCCAAATCCTTATCCCTAGATAAGAGCTAACTAATCCATAATCCTCTCAAACCTTCCACAATACTCTCGAATTTTCTCCTATTTAAAATAATAATCATTCTCTCTTAAAAACCATAGGAAAATACAATAAATAATTAAATCCTAGCTTTCTAAACTAACTCCTCTAATAAACAATTGATCCAAGTATGGTGCTCCTGCATCATACTCCCAAAGTTGAAAACATTCATGATCTCATGATCATGTGATTCCATATGCTAATGAAAACCTCTAAGGTCCCAAACCATAATTTGTAATTGTCCAAATGCTCTGCACCTTTACCACTGCTGCATATTTGTTATCTTCTGGTTCATTTTAATTTCTTCAATCAATTTCAAATTCTAATTGATCATCCCTTCTGCTATCAGTTGTCTCCATTTGGATTGTCTCATCACCAATTTCCAGAGTTCTTCAATCACAGAATCAATTTCTACTTTCTCATGGAATCCTTTTGTCTCAACAACTTGTCTGAGATCTCTTCTCAGCTGCAATTTTTCACATTCACTTTTAATCTGTTGGCTGCTCTTTTTAGCTTTTTCAGCCATCCATACATCCTTAATGTCTTTGAAAACATCTTCCTCTGCAATTTCCATTTTCTACTTCCTATCTTAAAATTTACTTACAAGAAGTAAATTGTCTATCATCTTTCTGACTGCATAGTCGTCCACCTCTTCTACTCTATTAGCCAGTACATCATAAACTTGGAAACTAACACATATCTATGTCCCAATCAAAGCTTGAGACACTCCCTCATTTCTGATTGTAGCCACACTCTCATACTCTTGTTCTTTTAGCAAATACTCCAACAAGTCAATTTCTCTTTAACACCTCACAAGTACTTCATCATGATTTTGTTTATAGTCTTCAATAGTTTCTCCTTCTTTCTTAATGTCTTTCAGTGGTTGCCCTTCCTCTTTATTCAGTCCTATGACTATCTTCTTTTTGTCCTGAGACAAATCTGCCTGACCTCCTTCTTCAACACATTTTGCATTACTATCTTTTTGTAAGCCCTCTTCAAGAGCTATCCTTGCCCCGTCTTCTACCTTAGCATTCTCCCGCAATTTTTCTTCATCAATAAAATTAGTCAAATTAATTGGTTTACCTCTCTGAGACAATGTTCCTTTATTCTTCATCAGAATAAGATTATGATCTTCCATCTCCATGACAACTTCAGATGATTGTCTTCTCCCATTAAGTAACTCATAAATGAACTCCTTCTACTGCAACCATTCAAAGCCTTCCTCGTCTAAGAGGTTTTCTTCCTCATATTTAACTTCAAGATATTCACCCATCCAGAAGACATCTTCAAAAGGCTTCCTATCTCCTGCAATACCTACAATCATACACAAATTGTCAGTTTTTAAAACATAATACTTTGTAGTCTCACTTGATGCTTCAGCCACCAGGTCTTCTTGCTACTCTAAATCCTTCGTATGATTCAATAGATCCTCTATATATTTCTCCTCTATATCTTTATTACTTTCAAAAAGAAATGGTCCATGTTTTAGTTCGCATACCAAAACTTCCTCCTCATACTGATTTACTCTAAGTAACTCTTCCTTCAATTGATAATTCAATCTACGCTCCCACTTCACTTGAAATATATGCCATTTGAATTTTCTTTTCATAATCCAACCATACCTCTCGTCTTCCTTATTCGTCTGTAACACCCCCATCAATAACTCAAGACATAATTTTATCTCATCTTTCTCTCTGCCCATATATTCTTGATTCTTTCTCATCCCATTTTCCTTGGAATTTTCTTTCTCCTTTCTGTGGCTTCTCCCCAAACCTCTGTAATGACTGTCAACAATCACCTTCTCATCCTTTGTGAACTCCATTTGTTCACTTGTGGACTGCATTCAATCCCCTTTTCAACAAGCCTTCATTCTTTCCATCCAATAATGCAAGCTTTCTCTCTGCACTTGAACTCTTGATATCTTTTGGTTCTCTGTCTTGGAACCATCTTCTAAGCAACTCTCTTGCTCCTATTTTCTTATGCAACTTAAATCCACTTTTCTTGAGAACACTCTTGTCCTGTCTATCTAACCTTCAACTGGAACATTTAGGTTCTTCGCCACTTTCCTTCATAGTATCCACTTACTCTATCTTCAAGAACACAATTAGTTCATAGTAGACTCCACAAACAACAGATTTATTTTATGGAAATAGATTTTACGCTATTTGAAAATGCCTCTTTCCATGCTTCAACACAGTTTTCAATGTAGACTGCAAATCGAATACAATTTTGTAGCTTAGCTTACATCAAGATATATAATGTTCCAATCTACACAACTTCTCACACAACCGATGATCCAATGCAACAAATCGACCAACTCCATGACAAAGTGTGCTACTTAATGTTCCATGCTGCACAAGCTTCCATGTTGTTTACAACTCTTCGATCAGTGCTTCCAAAATGCCAATCAACTTGATATGAGCATAAAGGCATCAAAATCGTGAAAGTAGAAAACTACCTATCTGTGAAATTTGCCAGATGTAAAGCCCAAGACTACGTATCTTAACTCATTGCCACGCAACCTGCCAATCAAATTATACACATTAGACATAAAAACCATCTATCGTATAGTATGCTACCATAAGAATTCAATGTTTCATGATTTAGATTTAACTGCAACACCTATGTTTCAATTAAAGGCATTACTAGCTTCTGAAGAGGCATTGTGCTCAAGAGTGCCCATTCTCTCCCTCACGATCCTCGAACATTCGCACCTGTTCACAAGGTTTTTGGTGCAAGCAATGTATCTGAATACATGGGGAGTAAAAGATTTATGTTCTCAACTTACAGTAACCAATTACTTTCAACAATAATTTTGGTTCTTGAAGCTGAAAATATTATGATATTCATTCCCTTGAATATTTTGAAACTGATGCGCTTGCTCACTCTTCATCTTTATAATAAGATCAAAATAATGCGAATACAAACTAATCATACCAGCAACTCCATGCCTCTCAAACTCAAGATATGAAAACACACAAATATAAAAACAAAAAACAAAATAACCTCAAAATAAGTACCAGGCTAGGATTTCATGTCGAAGGTGTAGCTCGATTACAACAACATGAGCTTGATGAAATCTTGGCCCCGATCAATCTTGACAAGATCCAATCTCTTCCTTCTTCAAAAATTGAACTTATCAATGATAGATCCACAGATTAATTCTATGAAATTAACAAGATCAACCCTTCACGCATGTAAATCAACCTCAAATACAACCCAAAATACATATCTACTCATAGCTCGTAGATCCTAAGCCCAGATATTATGGATCACACCGATCCGTTGGGTTTACAAGCATGTGGCCCCCAAACTTCATCTGCCTTCAAAATTCCTCTAGCAATTGTGGAACTTGTGATGAAAAGAGTGCTTAATAATGATATGATGTAAACTCTTTTAAACCTAGCCACATTTAGTAGAAATCTGTATTGCACCTCTCGACAGATTCAAATTCATAGCCAAAGGATAAATTCACGTTTCCAATGTGTATATTTATAGAAGATAATTGTGACTACCTGCATAAGCAGAATTTTAGAGCACTTGAGCGTGGATGTTCTCGACCATGTGTTGCTTGAAATCTTAAATTCAATGATAGCACAACCCAATGCCTGCATGTGCTGATGATGAGGAGTTTGTAATCAATGTAGGTCCTTTACCAGAAGAAGAAATTTATAGAACAACCTTCCATGGTAGTAATAATAACAAGCCACCATTGTATGCAGGTCTAACCATAGGTCCTGCACTCATGAATAAACACATACCATAAAAACTGAACTGAAATCCACACACTAAGTATGCACATAAAAATATGAGAATAATTAATTAAAGAAAATATTTACAAGAGAAATTATGGCCTATTCATGGCCTCTCATTCCTCATACTCACACACACACTTCTACATCTTACATGCCTCACAGGCTCTCCTCAATTTATACAAATGGATTAGAACCCAAGTAGGTTCTAGATTTCTCAACAAACTCTAAAAATATCTCTCTTGATCCCTAAAATCTCTCATCCAAATCCTTATCCCTAGATAAGAGGTAACTAATCCATAATCCTCTCACACCTTCTAGAATACTTTTGAACCTTCTCCTATTTACAATAATAATCATTCTCTCTTAAAAATTATAGGAAAGTACAATAAATAATTAAATCATATTTTTCTAAACTAATTCCTCTAATAAACAATTCACCCAGGTTAGATGCTCCTCCATCAGGCTAGATATGTTAGGCTCATGTAGGGTTTTGAAAGTTTTAGATTTTGATGCTAGACACGGGATGAAAACTAGGTAGCTAGGTCAAAGGATCAAAGGGTTACAACAACAAATATATAGAGGAGCAAGGTGGGAATGCTTTCGTGATGACTTTCGGGTTTGTCAGTGTAGTGTAGTGTTTGGAAGAAGAAAAAGGTCTTCATGAGCATGAGCACAAGAATTCATTAAGTTAGAAGGAAAATTACACAAAGTGATATTCCCATAAAAATAGAGCTTTATGTAAAGAATTATGTTTATAAACTTTAAGGAAAACCATTGAAGAATCAATATGTGAAAGGAGAGATGTATATCATTCAAATAAAATAGAAACAAAGAAAATGTATCATCACAAACTCACTTCACATGAATTCCTAGATAATAGCTGCAAATTGCTTCTTTGATTTCCTGAATAAAATATCCAAGTACAAGCTACAAATGTTCCCTTCTCTGATATCCAACCTGTTCTATGATTGAGAAAATGATACATATAGACCAAAACAACATCTCCTTGCTCTTAAGGGTCAAATCCATGAGTCTATAAACTGATACATGAGTTGTTCCAATGAAACCCTAATGTCTAGGGAGGTTAAGACAACTCCTTAATTTAAACTTTGACTCAAACTACTCTCATTAATGAAGCCTAAATTTGCATAAAACAACTTTAACAAGACTATTTACTCATCATTACATCATATTTACATCAAGGTTAATCAATTACACCATAAAAAGTCAAATCCAACTAACAAAACTAGAGAAAAGTTGTCACAGGCAAAAACACAACGAGCCTGGAGAAAATAGTGAATTTGGGAGAACTAGTTTTTTAAGGCCTTCCTAAAGTCTAAATTCTAATCTTTATGGCTCATTGGAAAGTTATGGATGTTTGCTACATGATGGACTCTTCAAGAGTTGAAAAAGGTCACTTCTAGCCCCTCAAAACTGCATTCTCCCACAAGTACTCTCAGAAACACACTGTGGTCTTCAATAAGGTGGTAGAAAGGTCGTTTTTAGGTGGTTTTGGGCATTTTCACCAGTAAAAACTTGCCAAAAGTATCCTTCTCTTACGCCAAATGAGATGTATAAACCATGCCAAATCCAGATATGTAAGCAAAAATTGATTTGGAGCTCCCTAACAAAAGCGCAGCGTGGAGCATGTTGCATATTTGTCTCCATGACTGTGTCAAAATGTGAAAAAAAAAATCATAAAAACCAAAATTCCTCTAAAACTTCTCAAAATTGGTCTATGGAGTCCTCAAGTACCATACTATTCTATGAGGGATGCATCATCAAGAAAATCCAACTTTACCTTCCCTTTTTGCTTGACTAGGGTTTCATTGAGTTTCTCTTTCAATTGCTTGACCTTAACCCTAACAACCTCATTCCTTGTGTAATAATGAGAAGCCATGTGTCTTTGTAGCATGTTGTCTCTGATATCCCTCTTGAGAAGATTCTCCAAATGACAATTCATCTTGTCAAGCCAAAATTCTCTATTCTCATTGATTTCTACCTCAATTGGGTCAACTAAAGTCATATGCTCTCTTTGTTGTTGAAGTGCTCTTTTGAGTCCTCTAGTCCTTGGCCTTTTCCTTGTCACCTTCTCCTGATGTTCACCTAAATCCTTTGTATCCATCACTTCTTTCCCCTTTATATCCTCTTTGCCAACATCAACTTCATACTTTTCCAAAATTAGCTTCTTTACCTTCAATTGTTGATTCTCCTACTCTAGGAATGAAATTATGAAGTTTCCCTTTGATAAATTATCCTTGCAATTTTCTATCTCAGCATATTTCTCCATGATGACCTGCTCCATCGTCTTGTGCTCCTCATTAACTTTCAAGTCAACCATGACAATGTTAAAATGAAATGGTTCCTCATCTTTCAATGGTGCTTCATGCTGTGATTGTGATCCCTGCTTTACTAATGTTGTTGATGTATGCTTGGCCCCTTCCACAAAATGTGGAGTAAACACAAGCCTCCTTCCTTTCTGATAAGTCTGAGTCACTTCAAGCCTAGGTATCCTCTCAACTGCAGGTCTGCTAGATGAGCCACTGTTCACATGCTTAGGTGGTTCTGATGATGTACTTGGGCCTGTGGATTGAGTAATAGAAGACAACAAGACATCCAACTGAATAAATGTTTCCCCATTGATGTTCTTTTGATAAAGTTGATGCAATACAATAATCTTGATAAGGGCATGGTGAAAAATTCTTTTTCATGGTCACTCTGTCTATGTTGCATCTTCTCTACCATTTTAGCCAAAAATGTTGTAGAGGTAGTAGGCTAGGTTTAGTGGCTTTACCCCTGTGAAATGCATGAGAAATATGACATGGTATTTATACAGTATTGAGAATCTTCCTTCACATGTAAAGTATTTCATTATAACCCTCATCAATGGAGCAAATTTCTCAAGGAGTTGTGCAAAAGGAAAAACCTTTTTAATGTTGTGTCTGTGGTGGCCTTTGATGAAAGGTTGAGAGTTTTGCAGACCCAAATCTAATTTCTTAAACCATTTTTTTCCATTATTGGGTATCCCTGTGGGTGTTTTTATGATTTCAATTGAAATGGTGAAAGTAACACCTCCAATAGTGACCTTATCTCTCCTCAAATGAGTTGCAAACAAACTAGTCAATTTGTCATGGTATTTGACCCTTTGAACTAACTCACAAAACCCTAAACACTCTACATTCTCAAAGCACTGCTTGGGTAGTGTGAAAGACATCATATCCTTAGTTTTTAGTGGTTCATATCTCAATATTTGACCTCTTTTGTTATAGGATTTCCTTTCCTCCTCCATTTTGATTGTCTGCAAGTAAAACCCTACTTAGGAAAATAGGGGATTTGGATGAGGGGATAAGATGGAGGGTTTAGGGAAGGGGAAAGAGGGTAGGAAAATTTAGGGAGATGGGTAGGGGTGTTAGGGACCTTGGGAAATGGAATGGGAGGAAATGGGTAGATGGTATGGTTTAGGGAATTTTTACATAGTCCTCTAAGAAAATAGTGAAAAAGTAGCGTAGGGAGTAATAGAGGTTTTGCAATATGAAAACAAGGGAAATAGACCTATAGAGGGGTGAAGAGACTTCAACTTACTTGTAGAAAGCATCTGAAGACTTGAACTGTTGTTGAAAAGCACCGAAAATAAGTTTTAGGGCCTTGTGGAGAGAAAACACAACAAATTTCTGTGTAGGAGAGAAAACACAACAAAATCCTATGAAAACACAGCGTAGGCCCTGGAAAATGCAGTGTGGGTGTTTTGATTGATTTTTAGAGTGTTTCTACCTATGAAAATGCTGAGGAGATGATTTTTTAGTGAAAGAGATCTCTCTACCAATGAATATGAGAGAGAGAATTTAAATAAGATGATCTTTATAGATTGTTAAAGTCAATTTCATAATGGTAGGGTGGCCCACCATATATTTTCATTTTGCCTTTGGAGACTTTGTAACTTGAAACTTTCATATGCAGCTTTCAAACATTGAACTTATTACATCATTATGAATAAATTACACTTGGAACATAACCTTTTGAGTAAAACCCTATCACTACTCCTTCATTTGTGGGTTTTATTAATGACATAACATATTTTGATGACTCTAACCCTAATGACCTAATGGTGACACTCTGATGAATCAAGACCATGGTGATATGACTGAGATGATGGTGATGATATTTCAATGATGGCACATCCAACTAAGTGATGGAAGTGACCGGACCATGAAGATTTTGAAGGAGTAGCAATATACCTAGACACACTAGCGAGTGACCAAATTTCCAAGAGGGATGACTCTCTTATTTGGGGTGGCACGAATGTCAACGGAAAGATAACAGTGAAATAATTTTACCTATACATATTTGGTTCTCCTCTGAGATCTCTCTTTAAGGATTGGAGTATTTCTATGTGGAAGTGGAAGGCTCCTCTAAAGCTCAAGTGCTTGATGGGGAACTTGGCTCAACCTCGCCTGTTGGCAACTGGGGTTCTTCCATCTTCCTAATCCAATGTTGGCTGCCTTACTTCCCGGGGTGGAAAGTTTATAAAATAAAGCAATTGTCTTGTCTTTCTACTTGTCCTTCTTCGACATCCCCTTGTCCTCCCACTCAACAACCACTGGCAATGAGCACCTTCTTGGGTGACTCTGTTCAACCGAATTCTCACATGGGATAATTTGATGAAAAGATATTTTCTTGGTCCTAGTAGATGTCAATTATGCAGAAATACTGCTGAGGATTGCCTCCATTTTTTTCTTGGATGCTCCTTTGCAAAATAAGTTTGGAGGCACATTGTTGAGTTATTGGGGATAAGAGTGGATTCCAATTGGCAGTCTATTTACACATGCCTCTGTTATTGATCTAATAGTCACAAATCCTTCAGGATAGTCTTAATATATGTGATTTGGGGCATTTGGATCTCTTGAGATGTTGCTATTTTTTAGGACAAAGCCCCTCTCATTACTACCACTTGTCTAAAAATTTTGAGGCATTTTTCAGACATTTCTCCATGGATGCCTCAACTCTTTAGGCGAGTTTGCTCCTACAAAGATCTGGGAGATTCTTTTACCATTGGGTTTTTTTTATGGGGTGGAGAAAGGTGGCATCTGTGGGTGTGGGGCACTCATCAAGCTCAGTCCTGAAATGGAATATCGTTTTTACTGGCACGGGGGAGGGGGGAGGGTACAAACTTTAGGTATGAAATTGTGGCTCTTTAGGGGTTCTTGAAATGTGTGAAATGGATGGAGATTGGATCTATCAAAATCATTTGGGATTCGAAATCTATCATTGAGTGGATGTTGGGACAAAATTCCCTCCAGACCCTCCCCCTAGACCATTGGATGACACAAATCATGTAGATCATTCTTTCTTTTGAGGACATCCCCTTTGTTCATGTATATATGGAACAAAATGGGATGGCTGATACGCCGTCTACATGTGGACTACTCCTTTGTTTTAGCATGGTGGCATTTGAACTAATGATGGATGGATATATATGTTCTCAAGGATCCTTTCAGCTCTGATATGTGGTATATTTTGGCCTTCATGTTCCCGTTTGCCTGTAGAAGCTAGGAGTTTTTGTCGGGTTGTGTTATATGCTTTCCATGACTAACCTACGTAGTGAACCGGGGGGTTAGAGGGGGGG
>APFE030020737.1:31890-80707 GCA_000404065.3 Pinus taeda | reverse complement strand
TTCTATGTATCTACCATAATATTCTCCACCTCTATCTGATCTCACGATCTTAATTTTCTTGCCGCATTGTTTCTCTACTTCAGCCTTAAAGATCTTAAAGGCGTCTAATGCTTCACTCTTATGAAGCATGTAGAGATACATATATCGTGAGTAATCATCTATAAAGGAGATGAAGTATCTCTGACCATGTGAGTCCATGTCTGGACTACATATATCAGTATGTATGATTTCTAATATGTCCGAACTCCTATGGGCACCTTTCTTTGACTTGTTGGTCTGCTTTCTCTTTATGCAGTTCACACAAGTCTCAAAATCAGTAAAATCTAGAGTATTAAGTACCCCTTCATTTACCAATCTTTTAATTCTTTCTATGGAGATATGACCTAGTCTCTGGTGCCATAATTTAGAGGAATCTTCTTTAATAACACATCTTTTAGTACCAGTGTGAATATGCATTGAATCATAAGTGGCATTGTTTTGTAAACTAATGCAGTAAAGACCATTAGACAAGATACCATTCCCAACATAATCAGATTTATAAAATAGACTGAAAGATTTTTCTGAAAAGTTTAAGGAATATCCAAAAGGTACAAGCCTTGAAACTGAAATCAAGTTTTTAGAGAAACTTGGAACATAAAAGGTCTTTTCTAATTCTAAAACAAAGCCACTACTTAAAGTCAAATAACATGTTCCTATAGCTTCCACATGTAAGCCCATCTTGTTTCCTGATAAGATGCTTTGCTCACTTCCCACTGGTTTCCTTAGGTTTTGCAAACCCTGCAAGGAATTCGAAATGTGAATTGTTGATCCAGAATCAATCCACCATGTTTTAATATTTAACATTAACCATATTAGATTCATAACAAACAAATGAGATCAAATTACCTTTGTCTGCAAGCCATTTCTTAAATTTGGCGCATTCCTTCTTCATGTGTCCCTTCTTTTTACAGAAGAAACACTTGGAATCCTTCTTGATATCGGCTTGGGGAGGTACTTTACCTTTCCATTTCCGATTGGCTTGAGATTTTCCCTTTTTACGCGTTTCCAACATTGCACTTTCTCCGAGTTCCATCACCAGTCTCTCTTCCTCTTGAAAACACATGGTCATGAGTTCATTTATTGACCATTTATCCTTATGTGTGTTGTATGAGATTTTGAAAGGTTCGTATTGGTGTGGAAGGGTGTTTAGGATGTAGTGCACCAGGAAGGACTCCGATATTTCAACCTCGAGTTTCTTCAATTGAGCCACAATGTCCCTCATCTGCATGATGTGCAAGTGCACACCTTTCACACTGGTGAGCCTTAGGGATGAGAACTTCATGATTAGGGTGCTTGCTAGTGCCTTGTTTGAAGTGACGAATTGATCACCAATGGCTTTTAGCAAGTCTCGGACCTTTTCATGCTGATCAACGGAACCACGAATACCAGCTGAAATTTTAGTCTTAGTGAACATCGTGCTTAGACGATTGGATCGCTCCCATCGCTCATAAAGCGTGAT
Source organism: Pinus taeda (assembly GCA_000404065.3). Classification (NCBI taxonomy): domain Eukaryota; kingdom Viridiplantae; phylum Streptophyta; class Pinopsida; order Pinales; family Pinaceae; genus Pinus; species Pinus taeda. The sequence continues at coordinate 79,209 of APFE030020737.1, read as the reverse complement.
GTCCGCTGCAGTGCTCGTATTAGTGAGTGCCAGTGGTTCGTCTTTCCTAATAGCATAGTCTATGTCCATCCACCCCAAATGAAGGAAAATCCTCTCCTTCCAATCCTTATAGTTATCTCCCTTAAGTTCAGGGATATCACAACGAATTTCAGAGAAATTTGCAGGTTGTACAACTGCATCAAAAATAAAAAATCACATGCTTATGTTAAAATTGAGGCTTCAATAAAATTTCATGTTTTACCAATGTAAATCATGCTCAAAATTGAATCTAATGACATAAAAATTTCCTGTGGGCTAAATTTTTTAATTCAAACAGATTCAATTATTCAATTATTCATAGTTTTGAACTTTATGATAAAACTATTAATTCATAACTCCTGTGGGTAAGTTATGAAATTTTATCCTAATTAATTACATAAATATAATAAAAAATTCTTGTGGGATAAAATTTATTATATTTAGTATAATTAATCACAATTTAATATCTAGATAATCTTTATGTGATCTAACCAATCATAATATATAATTTTATTTAATTAAAGATGCTGTGGCTATTATCTAATTAATTAAAATTATATGGATCACTAGACATTATTTCTTACATAAATTGCATAAACAAAACTTAACGAGAGTAAAAATAATGTTTCGTGAAAGGAGTAAGTCAAAATGACATTTTAAATAAACTCCATATAACCGTTTCTTGTAAAAACTGCCATAAATGTTAGCAATATGGTAAATGACGGTAATAATTCCTCACAAAATTAAAACTAAAGTTAAAGCAGTCAACATTACCGTAAATGACTGCAAATCGATTGTTCAGTTTATAAACAAAACCCGGAGATAGACTGAAGCAACATTGATCTACTTTGCACTTGCATAGAAAATGCAATTTGAAGGCTAGGTGGCTTGACTTCAGGCTCCATCCCCCAGTTTATAAAACAAACAAACATAGACAAGCAAACAAGCTATTCTCTCACAAGATAAATAAAATTAAAATTAAAATTAAATTGAAGCACTGCTTTACGCAAATTAAATATGAGCACAGTTATAAATTTATACACATCAAGGCAGAGATAAATTAAGGCTCTGATACCAAATGCTTGGTTGAAATAACAATTCTTCTATTTAATTATCAAATTTCAACAATGTTAAATCTGAACTTAATGCGGAATTAAAATTAAAGAAATAAAAAAAAAAATGTAAAAATTGATGCCCAAGAAAAATACCTCCAGCCATTGATGCTAGCTTGCAATCTGTCACTATTTTTTCCCTTAAGTTTTGGCACTGGAAAAACTTTAGATCTACACTTATCCTTCTTGGATCTAGAAGCCTGCCAAATTTGTACTGGCCGCAACAATAGAACCTCACGCACTCAAAACTAATGGTCAAATGGAAACAATTTCGGACAATACCATGTAAGCAGAATGAAAATAGGATTCAAAACATGGGTTGTTTCTAAAACAACAAAAATAGTTCGGAACTCAAAAGTCCGCAAGGTATAGCATGGAATGCATTAATCTTGAATTAGTCCAACAAAACCTTATAGTTCAGTTATATACACAGTCCTAGAAACACACACGGAGGCAGCTTCACATTGGACTTACAATCCAGACAGGAAAAATATCGTTGGATACACGCACCCCCTTTTGTGATAGATTACGATGAGAGACCTATATATACATACACATGAGCAGCCTCGTATTTGACTTAATATAATGCTGGAAGGTTATTGAAATGACCCGGAACCATTTCAGGACGTGCGCATGAAAAACAAACATCAGCAAGCTGTGCACAATCGAACAACATCAAGGATCACACATAAGCACTGCTTTACTGAGCACAATTATAAATTTATACACATCAAGGCATAGATAAATTAAGGCTCTGATACCAAATGCTTGGTTGAAATAGAGATTCTTCTAATTAATTATCAAATTTCAACAATGTTAAATCTGAACTTAGTGCGGAATTAAAATTAAAGAAATCATAAAAAAATGTAAATATTGATGCCCAAGAAAAATACCTCCAGCCATTTTTGCTAGCTTGCAATCTTTCACTGTTTTTTCCCTTAAGTTTTGGCACTGGAAAAACTTTAGATCTGTGCTTATCCTTCTTGGATCTAGAAGCCTGCCAGATTTGGAATGGCTGCAACAATAGAACCTCAGGCACTCAAAACTAATGGTCAGATGGAAACAATTTTGGACAATACCATGTAAGCAGAATGAAAATAGGATTCAAAACATGGGCTATTTCTAAAACAACAAAAACAGTCCGGAACTCAAAAGTCCACAAGGTATAGCATGGAATGCATTAATCTTGAATTACTCCAACAAAACCTTATAGTTCAGTTATATACACAGTCCTATAAACACACACACGGAGGCAGCTTCACATTGGACTTACAATCCAGACATGAAAAGTATCGTTGGATACACGCACCCCTTTTTGTGACAGATTATGATGAGAGACCTATATATACATACACATGAGCAGCCTCGTATTTGACTTAGTATACTGCTGAAAGGTTATTGAAATGACCCAGAAACCATTTTAGGACGTGCGCATGAAAAAAAAACATTAGCAAGCTATGCACAATCAAACAACATCAAGGATCACACATAAGAAAAATATGCCAAAACAGGCAGATAAGAAAATCTGAAGGTACTTCTAGGCTTTGCTCTCTCACTTGATGGTGTAAAAGCTGAAGGGATTAAGATGCAAGCTTGGGGACTAAACATATAAATATATAGCCAAGCTTCCATCAAGCTTCTGTTGGCTATGTGTCAGGTGTTCCACAGATCAAGGTAGAGAACTCCAGATGGATTAATGGACCACTTCAAAAGCTCCAACAGGAAACTAATTTAACTGCACATAGTTTCTTGAATTATTGGAATCGGTTGGCAGATGGAGCTAATTCGGCGGCAGACAGATTCCAGATAGTCAGCGGCCGTTATGGGAGATGGAGCTTAACAATACAAATCAGGATTGATTAGAGCCACCATTCTAGTAGGAAGAAAAGAGGTGTTTGTAGCATAGTTACCAAATTTGTCTGAATCGGGTAAAAAAATACGAAAATTTGTGTATTCGTTATACCGTATTATTCGTCCAAATTTGATTTGTTTCTCAAGTTTAATTGATAAAGGTTACATAATTTACCTGGACGTACTATTGTTCATTCAATAAGAACAATCAGCAACTTGAGATCATGGATGCACGGAGGAGTTGCCTGAGATACTGCATGGATTTTACATCAGATCCCAAATTTCCTCAAGAAATGCTTTCGGAGAGATCCAGAGAAGAGGTGGACCAGTGCAGAGCTGTTGAACGATATCTTTTCTTAAATGAGTACTATTCTGCCATGGAGGCAGAGGAGGCCATTAGTGATCCAGGATCTCCAACTAGTCATTTGGATTTTAGGAATCAATTATGGGATTCCTACACTTTGTAGACGACTCCCATTTTGTCACTCAGCTTACGAAACCCAATAGGGGAATGCAATGCCGAGGTGAATAGGTAAGTTAGGCGATGCTCAAGACCTTCTCCCAAGGATAGAGTGGGACAAAGTGATGGCACTAGCCACAACTTGTAAAATTTGAAGATGGTGCTAACAGGCTCGATTGGATCACATGTGGGGAGCCCACATGGTGAATGGATTGTTGTGAGATCTTCCAGAAATAAATGTCCAACTTCATATAAAACTTTGCTAAAATAAGAGATTATTAATGTCTCTTCCATCCAGAAGCTTCCATTCATAGAAGAAAAGTATTCATAGAAGAAAAGTGCAGTGCCAGTTTCAAAGTTGTCAATTGAAAAGAGTTGCAGCCAAGAGGTGAACTAGATCATTGCTGTGGTCCCTACAACACAATCTCAACATCAACAATCTTTCAACACTCCTGCCAAGACTCTGCATTCATTACTTGTTTTCGACGGTGTGGCATTCGATTTGATTTATGAACCTTGGGATTTATATGGAAAGAACATTAAAAAGCATAATTAAATAGGAAAGTTCAAAAATCATAGTGAAATGAGAAAGTTTACCAATTTACCACTTGATAGCCCAGAAAAGAGGTAAAGAAAGAATTCGTTACAATGCCAAGAATTTGTGAAATAATTTTAAAAGGAGTGATTGATTTTCTAGGTTATTATATATATATTTTAAAATATGTTTGTATTTATTAATAATATTAAGAATTTTAAGATAAATAAGTGTTTAAATTAAAAGATTATTTTAAATATAAATTTTGAAAGTGAAATGTAATTTTTAATTTAAAAATTTTCTTCAATAAAATTAAAAAAAGGTATACTCTCAACCTTTTTTTGTTTTGTTTTAACATATGGTATCAAATTGGAATTCAAACTTCATAACTATCATTGAAAGTGAAATGTAATTTAATGTATACTCTCAACCTTTTTTTGTTTTAACATATGGTATCAAATTGGAATTCAAACTTCATAACTATCGTTTGTAGTAGTAAGTAAGTCAGTGAGCGGCCATTAAATCAAGAGGCACACTGATATGGCAGGGAATTAAGCCACGGATCAGAGGCGAGAAAAGAGGGGTGACGCTATATGTGCCTCAATCTATGTAGGTGGGCCACACATTGATCTAAGCCACCATAGTGATTTCCAGGTGTGCGTTAGTGACCAGATCGAAGCCAATTTTCTATGATCTTAACCATGATCATTGGCACAACGATCGAAAGAGATTTCGAATTCGTCGTCTCATCTTTGTTGAAATAATAATCTCAACCATTACAATAAACAGTGGGATAGCGGCCATATTTATCATAGGTATTTTTGCAGGTTGCATTTCTGTTTGAAGATGGAAGATTTGCAGGTTGCATTTCTGTTTAAAGAGAGGAGAAATGAAGTCATACGCAAATCATTCTAATGTACTTCGGTAAATAGATATGGATAAGTATTTATTCAACGATTATTGTTCATATTTTACAAACACTTGTGATTCTGAATACATTCAACAACATCATATTAATTACTTTTTTCTGTCATGAATTAAACGTAAAATTTTATGTTGAGTTAAATATGAATGTAAAAAGTCATTTTGTAACAGGTTACAGGGTAAGAGAGTTAGAGAGAAAGAGAGTCCAAATTTCTAGGGGAGAAAATGGTGGAGTAAATTTTGGTGGTCATGTGAAAACAATAGTTATTGTATTTTACTGTCTGTTATTCCGTCTTAAGCCTAAATCACTATAAAACCTTTAACTGGGTGAATGAGCCACAGTGTCATGTAAATGTATATTCATATTTAATAACTCAATACTAAGTTTTAATGTGTTGCTCGAAACCTACTTTATTATTTTTGCAATCAATGAATATTATTCCTGAAGTCTCTGAAATAGCTCCGCAAAATCCAGGTATGTGAAATAGCTCAGCCTGTGCGCAAAGGGAAATAGCTCCGCCTGTGTGCAAAGGTAACTGCGCGAAATCAGCGCCACATTGCGCGAAGCTAGCTACGTGAAAGTAGCTTCGTGAGAGTCATAGCTCTCTGCCCCTCCGCGAAAATTAAATTTCATAGATTTTTCTAACAACCTCTCCACATCAGATCCGATGGTCATTTCAGTGGGAAAATCAAAATCTTATATTTGAATTAAGTTGAAGGAGAGGCAGTTACCTGTGCGAACACTGGTTAAATCCTGTGTGTGAGATCTGGTATTGAGTTCACAAAAATAAAGTTATGGTAGTTCGAATCTGGCTGCAAGCGATCCGATATTCTCTGACCAATAACGCTACCTTTGAGGCAATATAATTGTAAGGACTCTGGACACCACATATCTCCACAATGGTATGATATTGTCCACTTTGGGCCTAAGCCCTCATGGATTTGCTTTTGGACTTACCCAAAAGGCCTCATACCAATGGAGATATTTGTCCATCCTTATATACCCATGATCCTCCCCGCTTCTAGTCAATGTGGGACTTTGGTCGTATACCCAACAATCCTCCCCTCGAACAAAGGACCATCGAGCCTCCCCTCAAACGATTATCCATCCGTCCACTCTCTACCAACAAGGATTCTCCGCTCCAATGCGTTGGAAGCACACGCCTTACATGGAACACCACCTGCCTCGAGAGCTTGCTCTATCCCAGGTCAACTCCTCTTCACCGTGTTGGGACCAGGACACGTCCATGAAGAATCCGGAGCACACCGCCTGTCTAACCGAGCTCATACACGGATCCCATCGTGATATTACTGGGGCCCACCATCTTCGTTTGGCATTTCCGAGGATTCATCCACTTGGCTAACTTCGGGGCATGGCTCTGATACCACTTGTAAGGACTCTGGACACCACATATCTCCACAATGGTATGATATTGTCCACTTTGGGCCTAAGCCCTCATGGATTTGCTTTTGGGCTTACCCCCAAAGGCCTCATACCAATGGAGATATTTGTCCATCCTTATATACCCATGATCCTCCCCACTTCTAGTCAATGTGGGACTTTGGTTGTATACCCAACAATTTCATTTATCTAAGGTTTGAATATCTAAATTTTTCTATTTACTATTTATGGAGTGCATTCTAGGTTTAATGGCTCCTAATCATAGCATGGAAGGCTCTCTTTCTTGTGTAGAAGTGAGAGGTTGATTCCATGATTATCTTCCTAAGGAATGGATTATTCCTTTGGTTAATCTAAGCCTAAATATTTTCTAAATACCTATGTGAGGAAAAGAAAAAAAAGAAAAATAATATCTGATAAAAGGAAATTGAATACCTAGGTTCAAAAGCAGTAGCCAAAGTTTTCAAATCCATATGGTTCCATATGTAAATCATGTCAATTTGGAAAGTAGGCAAGGGTTCACTTTAAATTAAAGGAACATTCATCATCTAGACCAGTCAAGCTTTTCCACACTAATATATGCGGCCCTATGAGAACTCAAAGCGCAAGAGGAGAGAAATATTTCATTCTATTTATTGATGAATATAAAAGGTAAACATGGATAATGTTACTTAGATAAAAATTAGAAGATATTAACAAATTCAAAGTGTTCAAAGATCAAGTTGAAAAAAAAAAGACCTGAAAATCAGTTGTTTGAGATCAAACAGAGGAGGAGAATTCACCTATAATGAATTTGAGGAATTATGTGAGGAGCATGGGATTAGAAGACAATATTCAATATCCAAAACCCTTAAGAAGAATGGATTATTAGAAATAAAGAACAAGTAAGTTCAAGAAATGATAAGAGAAATGATTAATAAAACAAAGGTTGAAATTACCTTTTGGGGAGAAGAAATTCAAAAACTATCTATTTATCAAAAACCAAACAATGAGAAAACCCCCAATGAGTTATGGAAAGGTGGACCATATTTAGTGAAGCATGTAAGAGTATTTGGAAGAAAATGATACAAAAAAAGGAATGATGACAATCTGGGAAAATTCAACTCTAGAGAATATGAAGGCATCTTTCTTGGCTACTTATTTAGAAGAAAAGACTACAAGTGATACAATAATATATCAAAGAAGATAGTGGAATTCATTGATATCATAATAGATGAAGCTCTACCACAATTGAAAAAACCTCAAAAGAATGAAAAATCAGATGATACAACTGTGTGTTTTAAAGAGTATGAAGAAAAAGAAGAGAAATATGAAGAAGAAGAAGAAGAAAAGACATCTCAAAAGTACAAAACTCCATCCAAGTATGTACAAAAGCAACATCCTGAAATTTAAATAATTGAAGATAAATAATTTGGAGTTCATACTAGAAGGAAATTCATAGGCACTCTCAAACATGAAAATCTTGCACAATTTTCTCAAGTAGAACCCAAAAGTTTTAAGTTAGTGGAGATAAACACTGGATTAAATAAATGGATGAAGAGTTAAATCGGATGGAGAAAAATAAAACTTGGGAATTGGTCCCTAGACTAGAAGGAAAAAATGTCATTGGTACCAAGTCGGTATTTAAAAATAAGTTGAATGAAGATGGACATGTAGTAAGAAATAAATCCAAACTGGTATGTAAAGGATATGTAGAGGTAGAAGGTATAATATTTTGAAGAAACGTTTTCCCCTATAGCTAGACTAGAAGCTATTAGGATATTTTTGGTATTTAGAAGTCTTAGAAAATTTAAATTTTATGAAATTGATGTCAAGTATTCTTTTCTAAATGGTGAACTAGAGGAGGAAGTATACATTGAACAACCAGAGCGATTTCAGTTGTATGAAGATGTAGATCAAGTTTGTAGAATAAATAAAGTGTTGTATGGGTTAAAAGAAGCCCCAATAGCTTATCATGCAAGGTTGGAAGAATACCTACAATATTAAAGATTTAAATGATGAACAAATGATAGTAACGTTTACATTAAATTTGATAATCAAAATCTACTAATGATTGTAGTATATGTAGATGATAACATCATTGGAAGTGATTTGGAACAATTGGGTCAGTATTTTGTAGAAGAAATGTAGGAGTTTGAAATTTCCATGCTAGGAAAACTATCATTCTTTCTTGGCTTACAAGTCTCTAAATCATGTAAAGGTATCTTCATTTCTCAGTCCATATATTTAAAATCAATTTAAAGAAATTTGGCATGGAAAATTGCAAGCCTATTATCACACCCACGGTCAATAGATGAAAATTGAGCAAGAATGATGAATCCATTGATCTAAACCAAACTAATGATAGTTTAATGATTGAAATTATTTTATATTTAATAACATTGAGGCTTAATATAATGCAAGACATAGGATTGGTTTCTAGATTTTAGTATAACCCCAAGGAGAACCATGTGAATGCAGTGAAGAGAATCTTCAAATATCGATAAGGTACAATTTATTATGGTCTAGTATGCTAGATGAAAAAATTTCAATATGATAACATACATTGATGTATATTAGGAGGGAAACATTGATCATAGAAAAGGCACAAGTGGTTCAACATTCCTTTTGGGAAATTGTTTTGTATCTTGGGTAAGAAAAACCAAAACCCTATTTATTTTTCTACATTTGTAGTTGAGTATATAGCAACAATTGTATGTTGTACTCATATCCTTTGGATGAAAGAAGCACTCAAGGATATCACGGTTGAATACATAGATCTTATTCCTATTATGTGTGATAATACAAGTGTTGTCAACATTTCAAAGAAATTAGTTATGCATTCCAAAACTAAGTACATTCCAATTAAATATCATTTTTTTAGAGATCAAGTTTTTGATCAGATTGTTAGACTTGAATATGTTGCCACAGATGATAAACTTGTGGATATATTCTCCAAACTAATTCCTAACGAACCATTTGAGTACCTTAGACAGTGATTAGGAGTTATATCTCCCTTATCCCACTAATTCTGTCAATATGGGGATTTGTACCTAGTCAGCACATGTTGGAATTAAGAGAGTATGTTGCAAGCGAGGATAGAGGAAATAAGCAACTTGCATGCAATTAGTATCATGCTCAGTGGGAGCTATGTGATTTAGAGGTGTAGCATGTGTTTAGGGGGAGAAACGTGTATTATATTGCACTATAAATTGGACAGTATGCATGTTTCCTAATTTTGTATCTATTTATTTTTAAATTGGACTAAATTACCTTAAGTGGAAACACCAAGTATGGGAGATAAATCAGACATAGGTATCTCAAAGATCATGCACCAGTGTGGTATCAGAAGGAAAAGTGAGAAAACAACATAGTTGTAGCAACCAACACCCTTTACCATTGTTGTCAAACGAGGGTAATGAGAAAATAAACATTGGAAATATATTGGAAATGTGTACAAAGATTTTGAATATAGACAATGTGAAAATGGGGAGAGTCATTACCCATTAGCTTCTCAATAGAAAAGGGGGAGAGTGTGTTAATAATCATAGGGGAGAGTGAGCAAACAACAACATCAATAGTCTCTTCAGTAGCCTAACAAGGGGACAATTCCTAAGTGATGGTGTTGCCATCAATGTCCTACAATGTTTAGTGATGTTGCCATAAATTTCAAAGGGGGAGATTATTGAGCAGGTTGGCAGTCAGTTGTAATTGATGTCATGTCTAGTCATCGATTTCAAGTAAACACAAGTTTAGGGGGAGGTTTTTGATGTTTTTTTGTGTTTGGGGACTTATGCATGTATAATATAATAACCTATGTTTGAAGGAATTTAAAGACCTTTCCAAAGGTATATGGAACTTGGTCGAACTCTTAAGGGTTGAGGAGAAAAGACATTTTGAAGTGAAGGCATGTTCAACAATTTGATAAGGATTCAATGAATTCAAGCATCCAGGTCATCTAGGGTGCAAATAGGATGGAACTTGGTATAAAGATCCAAATGTCAAATTCATTTGAACTTATCTAAGAAAGCACAAAGTATCCAAACATTCTTATATCTAGATGTTCATGTATCTAGGATTTTGCAAATTCGAGATAGGCACAAGTGTTAAGTTTATTCATATATCTAGATATTTGAACGTATTTGGGGGTTACATAAGGAAACCACTTAAGCTAATAATTGGATTTGGATTTCTTTTGAAAGCATTTAGGTCACAGTTTCATGATAGTCTTGGGTTCATAGTGGAAAATGTATCCCTATATTTGGGCCTATTGCAAGTGTAACAAAGAAACACATAAGAAAGCAACCAAACATTGTATTTTCATGGACCAACAATGATGTGATACCTATGTAACACCCCTAGGCTACATGCAAAATTACTGTAGTTGTTGAGTTTAATTTTATGTTTCACTGCATTTAAAATTTAAAATTATGTTGTTAAATATAAAAATGGCTGAGGCTAGAAGGCCAGTATACATTTGGTTACCTAATTAATGCATAATTAGGAATTCAGATATGTTAAGTAAAATAATAATTGTTTTCAATAATTAAAAGAAACAACTATCAAGAAAAAATTCCCATATTCCCTGGAAAGGGAAATATAGAGGTGGAAAAATATTCAATGAGCTCTCCTAGAGTTGGGTGGAATAAACCAGTGGGAATAAAACTCAAAAATAGTTTGGAAAGGTACAGGACTTGAGGCTGAACAGTGGAGTCCTAAGGCCCAAGGTACCCGATTGTAGTTGGATATACATTTACTTAACTGTAAGGAAACGAAAGTTCTAGGGGGACAGTCTGGACATAATCGCCAAACTCGTGACTGGGAGGAGAGAATTTCCAGATATAAATAGCATTATATATATATTATCTCAGCAGTAGACAAATAAGTAAAATAGCAAGCTTTCAGAAGATTTTATATATTTTTCAATTATGGTTCAGTTCATATATAAATTTCGAGAATATTTTACTTAATTTATTTCAAAATTGTAACAATGCTTTCTAACCATACTGTACATTTTGGAAGCATTATGCTTTACTTATTTGTCTCCTGTTTACGAGCATATAGTCTTTTGAAAGCATGTTCTTTTCAAAAGACTATATGCTCGTAAACAGGAGACAGATAAGTAAAGCATAATGCTTCCAGAATGTACAGTATGGTTAGAAAGTATTGTTACAATTATGAAATAAATTAAGTAAAATCTTCTCGAAATTTAAATATGAGCCGAACCATAATCGAAAATGCTAATTCAGGCATAAATGGTAAAATAATACCATAAAAACCTAAATATTAACTGATAGGCATGAGCATTACATAACGTATGTATTCCTTTCTTGTGTTCTTTAGATACTATATATAAACTTTAAAGCTGTAGAAACCCATTTTATTAAACAATGAAAATAGTTCCTTGGAAGACTATTACCAGAATATAGAATGATAATACTCATCGCAATTCTAGGATTTCGAGACCAATCATATGTGAGACCAATCCTAGCAGCTATTACTCAACTGTCTAAATACTTATATAGTTGTTGTTTGAATAAAAGAAATCAGGAATGAGAAAAATGTAGTAATTCGTAGGCGTAGACATTAATGGTGAACCATATACATTATGCAAAAGTTTCCATTCCTTAAAGAAAAATATAATCAAGTCCATCACAGTAGCAACTGTGTTAGCTAAGTACGCAATGGATAGTTTACAAGGCCGAATTTAAATTATTAGTGAAAACTATTAAAAGTACTAACAAACTACCCTAATTTCTTGCATAAATTCTCAGCAAATTAAAGATCAAGTATATAAATATAAGTCTGGCATTCCTACTAAAGTAAAACCCTCGAATATTCCAAGTAAACCCCAACTCAAACTTATACAACAATTTAAATAAAACCAGAGAACAAGTTCCAGGCTTGAGCCTCAGTCGCCAAGTAAACTACATGTTTAATACTCCATAAAGGAAGAAAGTATGGAACTAGAGAATGGACTTCCAACCAAAAAGCAACCGAAGTAGACAAACCGTGAGGACTTTTGCATACACCATTGCAACCATGGATAGAACTAGTGTGCTGGAGGTGGCTTACCTACAAGACAACACTCTCATTAGAAATCGACTAAGGGTGCATAATTTGCTGAGAAAGTGAACTAAAAGGAATGACCAAGGGTAGAGCAGTCACCTGTGTATGGAGGACTCCCATTATTGGCAGCGTGCCTGCCTTGCCACAAAAGTCATGACCCCTTTCAATTTAGTATTCTTGACTACAAAAATAAATATTTATTTGAACTGAACAATAGAGGGTTCATATATGTTACCTTCATTAAGATTACATTGATTCATGTCACCTTCCGTGGAAGTCGAGTACCCCTGAACCATTTTTGAGCAAGGAAGGCCACCATTTAGCCACCAATCCAGTCAATCGACAAACACAGAAACCCAACCTAAGTCACATGAAAAGCCTGGACTGAGCGAATTTGAATAGATGAGAATACCTTTAACTATCTAGTGATCAGTGATCGCCATGGCTCGCAGCGTTAAGAGTTCGAGGCAGGTTTGAATGCCCGCAGGTTGAACAAGTTGCAAAGCAGCAAGAACCTCCCGCTTACCAACACGAATGACTAGCTAATTGCCCTGATGGGGTGAATCATTGAGTTGGTTAAACCCTAACTCTCTCGCACCGTTAGATCACCTTCCGCAGATTGAGGGTCAAGAGTGAGGCCACTTGTCGCAAGCCATCCTATCTCACTGATATTTGCAGGCCAAAAGACTAGCCTTCAAGGTCAATTTAATATATTATCGTGATTCAGGATTACATAATGGGAGTTTAATGCAAACGATAATAGTTATGTGTATTATGTCAGCCAACTATGTACAACGTAATAATTAAAATGGTGTTAAAACCTGTAACTCTGTATCCACCTTGTAAACATTTAAATATAGTCTGGATTCTATTAATGTTGTATTTATTTTCTTGTTTTCCACTTAAAAGACTATATATATATATATAATGTAGTTGTTACAAATGTTATCAGAGCTCAAGTTCGCACACTGAGACTCTTTGGGAGATATATGTACATGAAAATAATGTGATTTCTTAAAATTAATTAAGTAAATATGTATGTGAACACAGAGACCCGCGTCAATAAAAAAGGGGGCCCGAATGCAGAGGAACCCAGGACCACCAAACCCACCAGAACCAACTTATGTGAATGCTAACCCTGACATTTGGATATAGCTGGGAGAGGAATCACATCAAGCTAATTCTGATCTACTAGAAACCATTCAACAACTATGTGCTGAGATGACCAATTTAAGAACAGGTAATGAACGGTTATAATTAGAGCAGGAGAGGATTCTCCAAAGTCTATCCAATCGGAAAAACGAGAGAGATCCAGACCCCAGTACTGAAGACAGAGCAACAACTCAGCATGGGGAAGAGAATGTTGAGTCAGTAGAAAAACACGAGGAAGATGAAGAAGGGCACTCAGACAATGTCTCTCACCAATGCAAAACAAAAAGACAGAAATCTGAATTACAAGGAGAATTTAAAACTATTAAATTGTTACTCTTTGAAGGGGAATCCAAAGAAGAAGTTGAGGCTTGGTTAATTGATATGGGCAAATACTTCCAGATTTATGATTACATTGATAAACTAAAAGAACGTTTGGCAATCTATCAGTTAAGGGGTAAGGTTACCCTTTGGCGGGAGGAAATCAAACAGTAAGGAAAATTGATGAGGAACATTTTACTCGGAAAGAGTTTCTAAAGCATTTCAAGGATAAGTATCTGATTAACTATTATTTTGATGAAAAGGCAAATGAATTTCACGGGTTAAGGTTGGGAACCTTAACCATGGATGAATATGTAAAATGATTTACCTCTCTTGTATGTTATATGCCTTATATGCAAGAAGAAAAGGCTAAAATTCAGCGTTTCATCAGTAGTCTACCCAATTTTATGAAAGAAAAACTTGAATTAAATTACCCAAGGTCAATGGATGATGCAGTGCAGAAAGCCGACTTTTGCTACTAGCAAATGAAACAAAAAAATGAGGGACCTAAAGGAGGAGTGAACAGAAAATGAAGGAACCTGATCCCAAATAGGCAAGAAAAATTTTCTAATAGCACGAATGTACAACAAAAACCTCTCAACAAATTCCTAGTAAGGAACCATCCTAAAGCTGCATATTTTGAAAATAGACAATCAAAAGGAGCTAATAATCAGTTAATGACCATTAGTCAAAACCATCACTGGAATGTTGGGGATGTGGAGGACCCCACTATTACAAAAATTGTCTGCATAAAGCATAATGAAACAACTATTAAACATCCAGGAAGCATCCAGAGTCGGTGAAGTGACGAGGAACATGCCCAAAATTAAAGCTGCATTGGATGATCATTAAGTAGAGTACCAGCCCACCATGATCAAATGTGAAGGTATGATTGCTAAGGAATCTGTTTCTCTTTTGTTTGATCCCAATGCCAGCCTAATCTATGTTAGTCCTAAGGTGGTAGAAAAATGTCAACTGCAAAGCAGTAAGTTTTAAAAACCATGGCTATTTCAATTAGCCATTGGGACAAAAAGAAGAGTAATTGCAAAAACATAACGTTGTCCCATAACAATTTCAGGGAAACACATTTACGTTGATCTTAATGTACTTTGTTTGGGTTCTTATGACATTTTAATCAGGATGGATTGGTTGGAAAAATGTTGGTTCCTAGTGGATTGCAAACGCAAAACTGTCAGTTTTATCGATGAGATAGGCCAAAGGAAGGAACTACAAGGAATTAAAACCAATACCAAGTTACGTCCTATCACTTCTAGTCAACTAGGAAAATGTATCAGAAAGGGCTATCAAATATATGATGTTCAGGTGGGATTTACAAATGCCAGAAATAAATGACCTCCTTGGAAAACATTTCAGTCATCCAGAAATTTACTAATGTATTTCCTGAATCCATTCCTAGATTGCCACCCAAGCGCAATATTGATTTCACCATTGAATTAATTCTAGGAGCAGCACCGATATCCAGGGCTCCTTATTGAATGAGTATACCTGAGTTAACAAAACTCAAAATGGAGCTTCAATAGTTTTTGGATAAAAAGTATATCACCCCAATGTGTCCCCTTGGGGAGTCCCCTTATTATTTGTACAGGAAAAGACAAAACCTTGAGATTATGTATCAATTATCGTTAGTTGAACAAATTTACGATCAAGCACAAATACGCCTTCCCATGTATTGATGATCTATTTGATCAAGTGCAAGGAGCCAAAGTATTCTCAAAGATCGATTTAAGGTATGTCTACCACCAAATAAGGATAAAGGATGAGGACATCTACAAGACAACATTCAGAACTCATTATGGTCATTACGAGTTTGTGGTGCTTCCTTTTGATCTGACAAATGCCCCAACTACTTTCATGAGTTTGATGCACGGTATTTTTCAGCCCTATCTCAATAAATTCGTGCTAATTTTTATAGATGACATATTTATATACTCCAAGAATCAAGAGGAGCATAAAGAGCATTTGAGGATTGTGTTGCAAACACTACGGGAAAATTAGTTATATGCTAAGTATAGCAAGTGTGACTTTTTCAAAGACCAGATTTAGTACCTGGTTCAGGTTATATCAGTGGAGGGGATAGCAGTAGACCCAAAAAAGATCAAAACCATTATGGAATGGACCGAACCAAAGAATGTTATGGATATCAAATCATTCCTAGGCTTGGCTGATTACTACCATAGGTTCATCGAAGGATTTTCAAAAATCGTTTTTCCCATGACCTCTTTACAGAAGAAGGGACATGCTTTCAAATGGACAGTTGAATCTCAACACAACTTTGAAAAATTAAAGCACCTACTTACCACTGCACCTGTGTTAAAGGTAGCTAGTCCAGAAAAATATTTCGTGGTTTGCACAGATGCTAGTAAAGAGGGTGTTGGTGGAGTGTTAACACAAGAAGGGAAAGTTGTTGCTTATGAATCATGAGAATTGAAGGAATATGAGCAGTGATATTTGGCTTACAATCTTGAATTAACAACAGTAGTGCATGCACTTAAAATGTGGAGACACTACCTACTGGGGAGGAAATTTCTATTATTAATAGATCATAGCAGCCTTACCAATTTCTTCAATTACTCTAGCTTAAATGCCCGGCAGGCTAGATGGACAACATTTTTAAGTGAATTTGATTTCGAGATGAAACATCTCAAAGGTAAGGAAAATCAAGTGGCCGGCGATTTGAGAAGAAAAGTGCATTGTATTTATGAGGTCCAAATTAGTGAGGTACGCTCAAAAATCCCTAAAATCATAAAAGAAGACTCATGCAAGGATCCATAATACACTTTTGTTTTGCAGCAAAATGAGGAACCTCTGTTAAGGGGGGAAAGATCAGATTTTGACATAAGTCTCGATAACCTCCTTACCTTCAAAAACGTAATATATGTTCCTAACCAAAGCATGGTCAAACAAATGGTATTGGATGAGTTTCAAAGAAAACCATGTGTTGGTCACCCAGGTTACCAAAAGTTTTTTCCAGCCATTAAGAAATGGTATTTTTGGCTCAAGTTGAGGAAGCACATCACTGATTACATATCCAAATGTTTAGAATGCTAGTTGGTGAAGGCAGAACATTAGCACCCTGCTGGTCTGTTGCAGCCATTGCCCATTCTGGAATGGAAGTGGGAGACCATATCTCTAGATTTCATCACCGCATTACCTCGTATCAAGAGGCAACATGACTCAATTATGATGGTGGTGGACAAATTGAGCAAAAAAACACACTACATTCCTGTGAAATCCACTTATAAAATGGCGGAAATTGCAAACATATTTGTGAAGGAAATATTTCGTCTGCACGAAATACCCAGGGTGGTAATTTCAAGATAGAGATGTAAAATTTACATCTACATTCTAGAAGACCCTCTTCTCATAAATGGGCACCCAGATTCAATTTAGTACATCTTATCATCCTCAAAAAGATGGACAAATTGAACGAGTGAATCAAGTGTTAGAGGATATGTTACCTGCGTTTGTGATGCAATAGCCACATAAGTGGGAAGACTTCCTCCACTTAGTGGAATTTTCTTATAACAATGGACACAATGAATCATTGGGCATGAGCCCCTTTGAGGTGTTGTATGGGAGAAGGTGTAGAGTGCCCTTAGATTGGAACAACATATTTAATAAGTTAACCTTGGGTCCAGACATGCTAGAAGAAATGGAAGAGACAGTTAAGAAGGTTCAACAAAATCTAAGGCCTGCCCAGGATAGGCATAAAATGTCCGTAGATAAAAAGTGAAACTATAGATAATTTCAACCAAGGGATCACGTTTATCTAAGAGTGAAGCCCCAGAAAAGTTCCTTACAATGGAGGGTTTGTGCTAAGTTAGCACCCAATATTGTGGACCCTTTCAAGTTCTGGAAAGGATTCGGCTAGTTTCCTATAAACTTGCATTACCAAGCCATATCTGGGTCCATAACTTGTTTCATGTCTCTTTGCTAAAAAAATATGTGTACAATCCACAACATATAACTAGCTGGGAAAGAATTTAGGTAATCGATTAAGGAGAATACTTAACTTTTGGATAAATTATTTTAGAAAAATTATGACTATGAATTTTTTATGTGCAGGTCGAACCGGAAGGAGAATTCCAGGAACAATGTCTTTGTATTCTCTATTGGAGAGAAACCACCTTGTGGAAGTGGGCCATCACCTAGGTTAAAGTGTAGTGGAAGCACTTTGGCCTGGAAGAGGCCACCGAGGAAAAAGAGAGATTTATGCAGGAAGCTTACCCAAAATTATTTTCTTAAATAAGGAGAACATCAGGGAAGGTGTTCCTAAAAAGGGGGGAGATGTAATACCCCCGGGCTACGTGAAAAATTACTGCAGTAACTGAGATTAATTTTATGTTTCACTGCATTTAAACTTTTAAAGTATGTTGTTAAATATAACAATGACTGAGACTGGAGGGCCAGTATACATTTGGTTACCTGATTAATTCATAATTAGGAATTCATATATGTTAAGTAGAATAATAATTTTTTTCAATAATTAAAAGAAACAGTTATCAAGAAACAGTTCCCATCTGCCCTGGAAATGGAAATATAGAGGTGGAAAAATATTCAACGAGCTCTCCTAGACCTGGGTGGAATAAACCAGTGGGAACAATACTTAAGAAAAATCTAGAAAGGTACAAGACTTGAGGTTGGGCAATGGAGTCCTAAGGCCCAAGGTACCCGACTGTAGCTGGATATACATTTACTTGACTGTAAGGAAATGAGAGTGCTCGGGGGAGAATCTGGACGTAATCATTAGACTCGTGGCTAGGGGGAGAGACCTTCCAAACAAAAATAGAACATATATATATTCTCAAGCAGTAGGAAAATAAGTAAAATAGCAAGCTTTCAGAAGATTATATAGATATAATATATATATATATATATATATATATTATAATATATATATAAGCAAAATAACATGCTTTCAAAAGACTAGATGCTCATAAGTAGGATAAAGGTAAGTAAAGCATAACGCTTCCAAAATGTACAATAAGATTTGTAAAGTATTGTTATAGTTCTGAAATAAATTAAGTAAAATCTTCTCAAAATTTATATCTAAACTGAACCATAATCGAAAATGTTAGTTCAGGCATAAATGGTAAAACAATACCATAAAAACCTAAATATTAACTGATAGACATGAGCATTACATAATGAATGTATTCGTTTCTTGTATTCTTTAGATACTGTATATAAACTTTAAAACTGTAGAAACCCATTTTATTAAACAATGAAAACAGTCCCTTGGAGAATTATTACCAGAATATAGAACAATAATCCTCATCGCAATTCCGGGATTTCCAAACCAATCACATGCCAAATCAAGCCTAGCGACTATTAGTCGACTGTCTAAATACTTATAGTTGTTGTTTGAATAAAAGAAATCAGGAATGATAAAAATGTAGTAATTCGCAGGCGCAGACATTAATGGTGAACCGTATACATTATGCAAAAGTTTCCATTCCTTAAAGAAAAATATAATCAATTCCACCACGGTAGCAACCGCATCAGCTAAGTATGCGGCGGATAGTTTATAGGGCCAACTTTAAATTATCAGTGAAAACTATTAAAATTACTAACAAAATACCCTGCTTTCTTGCATAAATTCTCAGCAAATTAAAAATCAAGTATCTAAATATAAGTCCGGAATTCTTGCTACAGTAAAACCCTCAAATATGCCAAGTAAATCCCAACTCAAAATTATACAAAATAAAACCAAAGAACAAGTTCTAGGCTTCATCCTCGGTCGTTGAGCAAACTACAGGTTTAATACTCCATAAAGGAAGCAAGTATGGAACCAGAGAACATACTTTCAACCTAAAAGCAACCGAAGTAGACAAACCATGAGGACTTAGACATACACCATTGCAACCACAGATAGAACCGACACGCTGGAGGTGGCTTACCTGCAACTTGCAAGAAAACACTCACGTTAGCAATTGACTAAGGGTGCAGAAATTGCTGAGAAAGTGAACTAAAGGAACGGCCAAGGGTAGAGCAATCACCTGTGTGTGGAGGACTCCCATTGTTGGCGGTCCACCTGCCTTGCCACAAAAATAAATATTTAATTGACCAGAACAATAGAGGGTTCATACATGTTACCTTCGTTAAGATTACATTGATCCGGGTCACCTTCCGTGGAAGCCGAGTACCCCCAAACCATTCCTGAGCAAGGAAGGCCACTAGTTAGCCACCAACCCAATTGATCGACGAACATAGAAACCCAAGCTAAGTCACATGAAAAGCCTAGACTGAGAAAAGATAAATAGATGAGAATACCTTGCACTATCAAGTGATAATTTATTGCCATGGCTCGTGATGTTAAGAGTTACAAGCAGGTTTGAAAGCCTGCAGATCGAACCAGTTGTAGAGCAGCAAGCACCTCCCACTTAACAACATGAATGACTAGCCAAACGCCCCGATGGGGTGAATCATTGAGTTGGTTAAACCCTAACCCTCTCACACTGTCGGATTGCCTTCCACAGATCGATCATCAAGAGGGAGGCCACCTGTAGCAAGCCATCATGTTGCACTGACATTTGTAGGCTAAAGGAATGGCCTTAGTCATGACGCGTGGCCTGGCCTTCAAGGTCAATTTAATAGAAAATCACGATTCAATATTACAGCATAGGAGTTTAATGCAAATGATAAGGGTTATGTGTATTATGTCAGCTAGCTGTGTACAGTGCAATAATTAAAATTTTGTTAAAACCTGTAACTTTGTATCCACCTTGTAAACATTTAAATATAGTCTGGATTCTATTAATGTTGTATTTATTTTCTTGTTCTCCTCTTAAAATATTTATTTTTTATATGTAGTTGTTACAACCTAGGTGGAAAAATGTGATTGGGTGGTTCATATGAGTTGGCTTTTGAGTTGGGTAACTGACGTTGCAAGGTATTTGGTCATGAGAGGTTTATTCGGGTATGTGGACCTTTGGGCATGTAGCACTTATGTCATTTTCCAAAACAACCATATACCATAGTTTTCTAGTCATAACATAGGTGGTGTTTTATGATGTGATGTGGTGCCATGGTGTACCATTGATAAATATGACAAATATGGTTTTTTTAGAGTGTTTTTTTGGCCTATGGTCACATGGATCTAGGGGATAGCCATTAAGGGCTATGAAATGGAAAATTGACATTCTAGAGTCAATTTCTTTTGAAGAATTAAAGCCTACAACGAATAAAAATTAAAGGAGAAGGACATATAAATAAAATTTCATTACAACATGAGAGATAGATGTTCCCATGCCTATCTAGAAGCAGAACGTATTGTCATTCTAGAGTCAAACAACTAGTTTGATGAGTACTATCAGAAGAAGAGAGAACTTCTCATTGAAATAAAAGGATTATATACTTGTAGCTAATGCAATTGGTATCTATGAATTAACGAGAAGAGAGATTGTTGCAGAGGACAAAGGGGAGATCTAATATTTAAGCATGTGTTCAGAGATATTTTAAAGGTAGTGGATCGGAGCTTGAAAATGAGATGAAATAGATATTTGAGTGACTGCAATAGGTTGGTGCCAGTAAATATTTGGGAGTTGGTGCTTGCATAAAAAGGGGGTTAGAGTCTCCTGTAGTTTGGGGTCTATTGTAGGTTGGTGTATACATAAATCGATGTAATCAGAAGTTGGATCTCAAATTTAGATCATAATAAAAAATAATTTGTGGTTTTCACCCATATGGGTTTGCACATTATTGCTTGTGTTTAATATTTTATGTGAATGGTGCTTTGTTGTGTTGTTGATTTCACTTGATTGATTAATTTTTTTGAAGAATTAAAGCCTACAACGAATAAAAATTGAAGGAGAAGAACCTATAAATAAAATTTCATTATGACATGAGAGGTAGATGCTCCCATGCCTATCTAGAAGTAGAATTTGTTGTGATTCTAGAGTTGAACAACTAGTTCGATGAGTACGATGAGAAGGACAGGGAACTTCTCATTGAAATAAAATGATTGTAGACTTGTAGTTAATGCAACTGGGATCTATGAATTAACAAGAAGAGAGATTTCTATAGAGGGCAAAGGGGAGATCTAATATTTAAACATTTATTTAGAGATATTTGAAAGATAGTGGATCTAAGTTTGAAAATGAAATGAAATAAAGATTTGAGTGACTGCAACAGGATGGTGCTTGTAAATTTTTGGGAGTTGGTGCTTGCAGAAAAAGTGGGTTAGAGCCTCAAATAGTTTGGGGTCTATTGTAGGCTAGGGCATACATAAATTGATGTAATCATAAGTTGGATCTCAAATTTACATCATAATAAAAAAATAATTTGTGATTTTCACCCATATGAGTTTGCACATTATTGCTTGTGTTTAACATTTTATGTGAATGGTTCTTTGTTGCGTTGTTGATCGCATTGATTGATTAATTATTTTGAATAATTATATCCCACAATGAAAAAAAATTAAAGTAGAAGATCCTAGAAGTAAAATTACATTACAATGTGAGAGGTAGATGTTCCCATGCCTATCTAGAAGTAGAATTTGTTGTCATTCTAAAGTCGATGAGTATGATGAGAAGAAGAGGGAATTTCTCATTGAAATAAAAGGATTGTAGATATGTAGCTAATGCAATTGGTATCTATGAATTAATGAGAAGAGAGATTGTTGTAGAGGACAAAGGGGAGATCTAATATTTAAACATTTGTTCAGAAATATTTTAAAGGTAGTGGACGTGAGTTTGAAAATGAAATGAAATATATATTTGAGTGATTGCAACAAGTTGTTGCCTGTAAATTTTGGGAGTTGGTGCTTGCAAAAAAAGGGGGTTGGAGCCTCTTGCACTTTGGGGTCTATTGTAGTGGGGGCATACATAAATTGATGTAATCAGAAGTTGGATCTAGAAGTTACATCATTGCGCTGAGAGGCGCTCTAGTATGGGGGTAGACCTCACATAAAAACGTAAATGTAAACAACCCAGTATGTCTGTAGATCTCACATAAAAATGTAAACATGTAAACATAAATGTAAACTTGATGCTTAACATTTAACATTTATAATCTACTGTCGGCCCTATTTAAAAATAAATCTAATTATTAGTATATATAAACACTATATAAATTAAAAATATAAAAGTTAATAACATTAAAAAATAGTATGGTAAATAAAAAAAATATAAATAAACTAGAGGTATCCGTAAATAAAAAAACATTTTTTTATATTTACTTAAAGGTATGGTAAATAAATTAAAATATAAATAGAATAGAGGTATGGTAAATAAATAAACCTCCTTTATATTTATTCCATAAACCTCTTTATATTTACAAGAAATAAAAGAAAATATGTTTTATTAAGGTGAAGCGTATGGGCCAAATTATATTATTAATACCTTGAAAAAAAACATTATTAACCCTAATATTAATATTTAAAAGATTTATTATTTATTATTATTATTATAAAAAATCTAATATTCATATTAATATATAATAATATTAATATATTATAATAACTTTGGATTAATACAATATTATATATATATATATTATAATTTAAATATATATATATAATATATATATATATATAATATAATAATATATATATATATATATATATATATAATATATGGGAGGGCAGAACAAAGAAATAGAGTGATAAGGGGAGTGACAAGGGAGAAATGGAGATAAAATTAAGGATAGGGGAGAGGAGGAATGAAGAGAGAGAGAGAGAGGAAGATGAGTGTGAGGGGTAGAGAAGGGAAAGAGAGGGATAGGGAGATATAAATATGGAAGGGGGAGAGAGAGAAGTTGGGAGGGAGGGAGATATTGAGAGGATTAGAGAGAGAGAGAGAGAGAGAGAGAGAGAGATGGGAGAAGAGAGAGGAAGGTAGGAGAGAAAGCAAGGGAGAGGACTTGCAAGACAGGATGAGAGAGGGAAGGAAGAAGAACGACATAGAGAGTGAGAAGTGGAGAGTGAGGGAGTTGAAAGGGAGAGATGGAGAGAGAGAGTGTATGTTTAGGGGTGATATAAAGAGACAAAGAAAGAGAGATAGAGAGAAGGGGGGAAGAGAAGAAGAGAGGGAGGGATATAGTGACATAGTTGGAGAGAAAGAGAGAGGAGAGAGAGAGGATTGGAGGGAAAAGAGATAGAGATAGAGAGAGAGATATGTTGGGTGTGGAGCCTGATTATATTTTGTATTCAAAGGTATCGCCACATTAGACCCCAATTCGTAATGGGGTGGCAACGCCGCCCATAAAATATTTGCTGCAAGGGGGGTCCAGGGGGGTGACTGCGACCTTTGGGAGCCCCACCTTGGTAAGGGGATTGGGGGAAGCGCCCCAAAGCTAAGAATAGATGTAAAATTGCCTTGTAAGATGTTGTAATTTCGTAGTCAATCTAGGTCGTTCATTAGGCGGAGATTTGACGGTAGAAGCTATGTTTAACCTAGGGTTTTTTACCCTAGAAGGCAAGCCCTCGCTATATATGAGGGAATTGCATTACGTCTATGAATATCTATATTCTGAAAAGTGAGGAAGAGAGAGGAGATTGAGAGTGAAGAGGGAATTACAACAGATCTATTGTAGATTATATCTCTTCAATTTTCTGGATAATATAAAAAGAAGGACTGGCTGTTTCTCTGTGGACGTAGCCCAAACTGGGTGAACCATGTAAATATGTGTCTCTCTTGTTTTATGCATTTTCTATGTTTATATTTATGCAATATTTTATGTGTTCCATTGCTCTGTAATATATAAATCTCTAACGAGAGAGAGAGACAGAGAGAGAGAGAGAGAGAGAGAGAGAGAGAGAGAGAGAGAGAGAGAGAGAGAGAGATGGTGGAAGAGAGAGGGAGGTAAGAGAGAAAGGGAGAGAGAGGAAGTACGAGAGAGTGGACTTGAGAGAGAGGAGGAGAGAGGGAAGGAAGATAAATACATAGAGAGTGAGAAGTGGAGAGAGAGGGAGTGATAAGGGTGATATGGAGAGAGAGTGTGTATGTTTGGAGGTGAAATAAAGAGACAAAGAAGGAGAGATGAATAGAATGGGGAGAGAAGGAAAGAGGAGAGAGGGAAGAA
This sequence comes from Pinus taeda, assembly GCA_000404065.3. NCBI lineage: Eukaryota > Viridiplantae > Streptophyta > Pinopsida > Pinales > Pinaceae > Pinus > Pinus taeda. Next base: position 54,349 of record APFE030020737.1, on the reverse strand, counting down.
TATAGTAACAGATTTGGAGAGGGAGAGAGGGAGAGATAAAGAGAGGAGGTGAGAGTGTTGAGAGAGGGAGGTAAAGAGAGATGGAGTTGGAGGGGGGGAGAGGGAGGTAAGAATAAAGAGAGGAGGAGAGAGGGAGGGAAGAAGAAATGCATAGAGAGTGAAAAGTGGAGAGAGAGAGGGAGTGATAAGGGTGAGATGGAGAGAGAGTGTGTATGTTTGGGGGTGACATAAAAAGACAAAAAGGAGAGATATAGAGAATGGGGGAGAGAAGGAGAGAGGAGAGAGGTAAGGATATAGTAACAGAGTTGGGGGGAGAGAAGGAGAGAGGAGAGAGGGAAGGATATAGTAACAGAGTTGGGGGGAGAGAGAGAGAGAGGATGTGAGAGAGTGTACAGAGGGAGGTAAAGAGAGATGGAGTTGGAGGGGGAGAGAGGGAGGTAAGAAGAAATATTTAGAGAGATAAAGGTGGATAGAGAGAGGGGGAGAGGACAACAAGAGGGAAGAGAGATAGAAGAAGGGGAAGAGAGAGAGAGAGAGAGGAAGAAGAGGAGGTAGGGACAGATAGATATATTGGAGAAAGAGAGTGAATGTTTTAAGGGTGATATAGAGAGGCAAAGGGAGATAGAGATATAGATGGAAAGTTAAGAGAGGGAAGAAGAGAGATATGGAGAAAGAGAGGGAGGTAAAGAGAGATTGATAGATATGGAGTGAAAGAGCGGGTGTGTTTGGGGGGTTGAGATTGAGAGATAAATAAGGAGAGATGGAGGGAGATATAAATATAGATGGAGGGGTGAGAGAGGGAAGAAGATTTATTGCACTATATGCATTGATCTGAGTTTAGATGGTGATTTCTAATCTTGTTTCATTGCTTGCACTAGATGCATTGATTTTAATGTAGATGTTGATTTCTATTTATATTTGATTTCTTGCACTAGATGTATTGATTTAAAAGTATATGATTTCTAATCCTATTTGATTTCTTTCAATAAATGCATTGATTTCAGTGTAGATTGTGATTTCTAATCCTATTTGATTGCTTGCACTAGATGGATTGATTTCAAGGTAGATGTTGATTTCTAATAATATTTGATTTCTTGCACTAGATGCATTGATGTCAATGTAGATGATCTCTAATCCTATTTTAATGCTCGCACTAAATGCATTGATTTCAGTGTAGATGGTGATTTCTAATCCTATTTGATTGCTTGCACTAGATGCATTGATTTAAATGTAGATATTAGTTTATAATCCTATTTTCTTACTTTCACTAGATGCATTGATTTCAGAGTAGATGTTGGTTTATATACCTATTTTCTTATTTTCACTGATGCATTTATTTGAGTGTAAATGTTGATTTCTAGACATATTTGATTGCTTTCATTAGATGCATTGATTTTAGTGTAAATGTTGTTTTCTAATCTTATTTGATTTCTTGCATTAGATGCATTGATTTTAGTGTAGATGTTGATTTTTGATTTGATGTAATTGGATGTATGATGGTGCATTAATTTTAAACTCATTGGATTAATATTGTGCATTGATTTTAGTGTAAGCATAAAAACTTATTGACAATGTACATTTATTTTCATGTTATAGTAATTCAACCTATTAATATTGGAGAGAAAGAGAGACAATGTATGATGTTTACTACAATATCTCGACCTAAAGATTTAAATGGTTTACAATTTAACCTTTACTACAATATCTCGACCTAAAGATTTAAATGGTTTATGGTTTAACCTTTCCTTTCATATAATTGATATGAAAAGACGACAAAATTAAGGGTGACAATAAGAATAGTAGAAGAGAATAGTTTGAGATTAAACACAATGAATACTATTTGTAATTTATGATATTCTTATTATTCACATTTTCTATCATTCAAAAGTATTACATTGTCAGTTTACATTCAAAATTTGTATTTTATCATTTTTCATAATTGAAGTTATTCACAATATTTATGAGTCAACAAGTTAAGGTAGCTAAGAAAATTTAAAATTAAAACGACCAGATTAATCTTAGACATATTTAGCATATTTAGAATTATTATAATAATATCAGTTGATTTTACATATTTTTTACAAAATTAATCATATTTTCTTTGGCAACACACGACTGAAACCATCCTATATCCATCTTAACTCTGGATCTATCAAGCACCGAGATGGATCAAATCTCTCAAGGCGCAAACCTTTCCTCAAGTTTTTCGCTCCAAAAAGAGATCTTCACGACGAGAGATTTGATCCCTCTCAGTGCTTAATAGATCCGAAGTTAAGATTGATCTAGTAATAAAAAATATTTTTTGGTTTCCTCCCATATGGGTTTGCACATTATTGGTTGTGTTTAACATTTTATGTGAATGGTGTTTTGTTGTGTTGTTGATTACATTTTATTGATTAATTGAGTAAATAATTGTATAGTATCGATTCACCAACCCACCACCTGCCACGCCCCCCCTGCCACCCTCTTAGCATTCTTTGATTCCCAAAAATTAAAGTCTACATCCTTTTAACACATCAATGTGGTTTAATTTTCCTCCTACCTTTTATGTTTTGCAACCCTACATCCCTTGAAGCTAGGGTGGTGAACGATTTATAAGTTGGTATTCGAATATACCACCAATGTAACTAGACTCTTGAAACATATCATTCCTTCGATTTGAAATGTAAGGAGGGATTTTGATATCAATGCAGGTCATGTATATGTTAAAGGAAATGATAGATCTCTCATTCAAACAACATAAATACATGTACTTGTCATTCCTATGGCTTAAATCTCGTGAATCCTTTAGATATGAACTATAAAGCCCCTGTGTGTGCATGTGGATGTGTGTGTGTGTGTGTTTCTTGCATTTAATAATTTTAAGGTCCATTGAAACCCTTCACCTCCTTCTTTATTAGGTCATTATCCATCACATTATGATTTGAAAGATCTCATTCCATTTATCCTATGATGGCAGAAATCTCTTCATCTAGTGTTTTCTCCTATGATGACAACAATCTCTTCATCTAGTGTTTTCTCCTATGATGACAACAATCTCTTCATCTAGTGGTAACTAACCCATTGAGAAAGTCTTCCTTTTATTTTACCAGTCTTCAAAAGTGTAGATTAAAAAGTTAGACAATACTTGTTGAACTTCCAACAAATCCTATATGTAGTATAACATGTCCTATGCTAGTACTGACATACCTACACCCTACTTTCCTCATATCCTCCATAATGTTGTTACAGGTACTACTAGTAGAACCCCTATGGACATGCTATGAAAATCCTTGATCTAATGTCCCTTAGTATTTTTAGGGTGACTAGATAATTTAAGATATATTATGATAAATATCCACACAAGCTTCTAATATTTGGAATTTCCTTCTCATCACAAAAAAACTATTTGCTGAAGTGAAGAAGATTCAATGACTTTCAAAATGGAAGGGTCCTAAAGCTCTTGATAATATAATGTTGGAAAGAAGCTCTAGATTTCAAAGGGCAATTCCTCATAACTCATAGCAAAGCCTCATCAACTCAAAACTTATTATTAATTCCATCTAAGCCCTTTATAATAAGACAATGGTAGAAATCGTCCCCATAAAAACATTTAAAGAGTTGTGCACTTTTGTGATTGAATATTAGATCTCTCATTACAATCAAAGGAATAAAAGGTACACACACATATTACTTAAAATGAATATTGGAATATTTCATTTGTACTTGACATTAAATTATTGCATCGAGAAGAACTTTCCAACCTAGTATAGGAGAGACGACATAATGTAATATTTTGTAAACATTTTGACTAGGTCAAAATAAAATTAAAATAACCCTATCTTAAAATAACAATAACTTCAAACTAAAATAATAATTAAAATTAAAATTATACATTATTATTATTATTATTTTGATTAATTTTTGTTGGGTAGTGAAGGTAAACTTTACTTATTCAAGTTATCAGTGGTTTTTGAACTCTAGATTATGAGAACTCATGGAATTCATGTGGAATATAGCTTATTTAAAGGGGGAATTAAACCAACATAGACAGATATTAACTCTGAATTGACTTTGTGCCAAGAAGAATCAAATCTCTTTTCACTCTAAAAGAAGTTTACATATCCAAAAATTTAATTCTCTCCACGCTTGGTAATGGGTTTAAACTTATTTTATTATTAATATTTTTTTAAATGCTACATATCTACTTTACATTAAGTATAGATTACATTTCTCTTTACGTTGAAATATAAAAAATCCCTCCAACAATTTTTTTTTACCTAACATAAAATTATATTTTCATAAATATGATTTATTTAATATTCAATATTTAAAAAGGAAAAAAAAAACGAGTCAATACACTATTTATCTGGTCAATCTTACATACTTACATATAGATAAGTACATGGCATAAATTGAAAACGAAACCTATTAAATTTATTAAAATACACTCTTTATTAAATTTTAAATATATAGTGATCCAACCTTTGGTAAACCATTTTAAAATGACATGTTTCAATATACGATGGAAATGGGTTGACGTCAATAAATACTGATAACAAGATTTGAAATCTACTTCCACGGAAGCTTATATATTGAAGCAATCAAACTTTGAAAGTTGAAGTAAGAATATTAAAAGGGAATAAAGATGGAGATAGTCTTCTTGGCACTCAGTCAAGGTTTGAATTCAGTGATATTATGAACAGATAACGTTTGGGGAATGTGAACGGTCGTAAAATGGAAACATGGTAATAAAAGCCAAAAGTATGAACGACGTCTAAATTGCGCCAAGAGATTGACGTGTGCTGGTTTCGGAAAATGTACACGTTTTGTTGACCAGACATTATCTTTGCCACCAAGTAGGTGGCGTACATTTACATAAGTAGCTAACGATACAAATTTGGGATAAGCGTAGAATAATCTAAGTACGTATTTCAAGACCAACAATGAGCGTTGAAGAGGAGCAAGTCCATGGCACCAAAGATTTGTTATTCTAAAATGTAATTATCGATAGCTGGTGGTCATAGTCATTCAGCGAAGTCCACTGTACCGTGGACATGTATAATGTTCCACCTGTACGACTATGCTCCACCTAAACCAGCGCATTAGGTATATTGTAGCTCTACAAGAATATCTTGGCCATTCTTGAACAAATAAGCATGTGAAGGATGAATATTGAAATATAAATATACGATCGTACGCGTTGATCAGTTGTGTCACACTCTTATATTGGCGGTACTTTTTCAACTGCACTATAGAAGGTGCAGCATAAGTGACATTTTTCTTTTCACTAATATTAAAAGTTATGGACTATGCTTTACTTTTATACTTAATTTATTTTTTAACTTTACCAAGTACTTTCATTCATTATAACACAACAATTAAACATTCATCAACATTACCATAAATGCACAACAATATAACTAGGAGGGACAACTCCCTGTAATGAGTCTGCCCATAATAATATAAATATATATATATTTATATATATATAAAAGTTACAATCCTTAGGAAACCCCAAATTTACACTTCAAATATTTTTACATTCATCGGTCCACCCACATGTTCACCTGAATGCGTCCCATTCTGCTCATCTAACTCGTCGGGTGCTTGCACCGAACACCCAACTCGCCCACTAGTGGGTGCTCTCCTCCGAATGCCCAACTTGCCAAGTCTCCACCAGCGAGTCATTAACCATGCACGCCCGTTCAAGACTTCACCCGAACCGCCATTCACCAACTCGTGTCATTCACTCTGATGCCCTCGAACGACCCTGCCTAAATGCCCTCAAATGACTCTGCACGAACGCCCTCGAACGAACTCAAACAACCCTGCCCGAACGCCCTCAAATGATCTCCTACAAGAACGCCCTCGAATGACTTTCTGAACGAACGCCCTTGAACGACTTCCTGCACGATGCCCTCAAACGACTTCCTGCACAACACCTTCGAATGACTTCCTTCGTTTTGGCTCGTGTGCTTCGGCCCTGCACTTCGTCTGCCAACACCTTCGCCCGGATTTCAGACCAAATATGCACTTCTTCCCTTCGTCCTACCTTGAATGCTTTGAACTTGTGCATTTGTTCATGCCTTAGCTCCATCGCCAAGCCAACAATATATATGGCTCATCCATCACATGAAACGTTATCTCTCCATGCTGGCTGACCCACCATATCTCCGTTTCAACTTTCGTTTCACTTCTTGAACGGGTCGGCTCGCCCACCAGCGAACCCAAGTGTGGTGTCCCATTGTTTGGCCTTGCCCACCCATCGGCTCGCCAGGACCGCCCATTGCCTATATGTCAAACAACCTCCACAACACTTCGCATGAGTTTCCTCCCACCGTGGTGCTGCTCCTCAACTCATCGTCTCCCTGCAAGCTCATTGTATAACCTGCAGCTCGTGGTCATCTCAACAACCATCTGTCACCAAGATACCCATACCTATGCCATATAAACCATCGGTATGTCCTCCATAAATCAGAAAGTCTCTTTAATCCATGATCATCAACCACATCTGTCGCAATCCTCATATGTTGCTCTCACTGTGGAAGGCTGGTCCCTCCAACTCAAGCTATATGTTCACTGCAACATATCGTGTCGACCCCATCATGTATCATCATCGTGTGAACTACTGCCATGATACTCCAACGCAATGCTAACACATCTCTGTACACCGTCAACCCCAATGACTTGAACTAGTCGGGTAGCTAATCCAACTATCACACTCAAACCATGAAAATGCACATTCTCATGCCATCATTAGTCATTTCTCATATTCTTGTCACAACATCAACTCGATCAAGAATCCATCTCCATATAAGCCATGTCCAAGTCCATGAAGTAGTCCTCATCTCATTTGCAACAGGTTGTCCATGATGTTTGGTATCAATGTGCTGCATGAAATCAGTCACATCTATCCCAACATCATCATCTATCTGTGCAATATCCGTCTCTTCAAAGTGAAGAGATTCTCTCATCAAACTCGACTCTTGATGTGCCACATCCAGGTTCATGAAGCAACCTCCATCATATCTGTAATGTGCCATCCCTCAAGTCTGTGACAGAAACAAGTATACACTTGTCTCATCTCCCATGCATCGAAAGTGGTTAAGTCTCGACTCAACCCATGCCCAAGTGTTGCCACCAAGGCATCATTATCATTGTAACTCCATCAATCCAAAGTGTCTCATATTGATCCTCCTCATCAAGTCACTCTCTCAGGCACAACCATACATGTACTCAAAAGTATGCACCCCATCCTGCATCAAAGTCTCTTGCCTCAGCTCCTCAATGCATCAGATCCTCTATGTCCACCATAATATGAAGTTCCCAAAAGTCATAACTTCATGTCATCATGAGCTCCATGAGTTATCTCCAACCAATACCCTAGCAAGCATACATGTCTCAGTGTAAAGGTCTCTGCAAGATGCCTCAGCTTTCCATGTAGTAGGAATGCTCCATAATGTAATGTCCCTTAATAATAAATAATAAAAATAATAAATAATATAACATAATGTTAAATAAATAATAAACAATAAATAAAAAAATAGTAATAGTAAATAAATAATAATAAATTAATTACATGCTCTAAATAAATATAAATAAGAATAAACAAAAAAATAGTGAAAACTAGTAAAGCTATTGAAAGTAAAAACAAAAGAAATAAAACAAGAAAGCAATAAAAATCAGTAAAGCTATCAAAAAGTAAAAACAAAAGAATAAAATAAAAAAGCAGTAAAGTTTCATGTTGACACATGGAGTGTGTGCATGTGGTTCCCCTTCCAATGTTTGCTCTATTTAATAGATGGGGAGGAAAATGAGAGGCATTTCATCATCCCATGATTCCACCATCTATTCTCTTGGGAGAATAGTGTTGTGAGACAAAAGATTCCCTGACAGTAGTACGTTGATTGAGGGTTCGGGGATGGCCAGTTGTAGCAAGATTTTGTGCAATTGAGCTTATGGTCGGGTGGAGAGTCGTTCCCAAGACTTTGTTGCAGTTAGTATAATTCAACTAGTGTTCAACCCTGAAATCACAAGCGAGAAACATCATCGCCACAGGTAAGTTATCTCTACTCATTATTTTGTAATTTGATGTTAATTAGTTGATAAATTGCGTGTTGATTAATATAATCAATTACATGTTTTTTTTCGGGGTTTTTACATATGGTATCAGAGGCGGGTTTCAACTCTGTGTGACCTCTAAGTAAAATTTTTGAGAGAAATACTAAATTATTTTTTCCAATTATTTTGTTTGTGATGATCAAGAAAACTTTAGTCGAACTAAATTTTAGATAAATAAATCAAATCTAACCTTTCTTTTTACAAATATATATATATAATATATATATATATATATATATATATAATTAAATTTAGATGCATAGACGTGCTAAAAAAAATCCAAACATGATACATCACTTGGTGAGGACTAGTCTATTAATATAGATTCAAAAATTATAGGGGAGCTCCTTTACTTTTTAAACTCTAGTATTTTTAAAGTCAGAAATCTAACATCGTTCTTGGAATTTGCATTTGCATAAAATCTGTCGATGGTTATCGGTTTAAATTTAGGGCGTTCCTTTGTCGTTCATTTGACCCGCGTGTGCATATTTTGTTGCATTTGAATGGCTTTTTCAATTATTTTCTGTTTGAATTGATGCCTCTTTGGACCCGGTTCACTTCATTGTGCGTGGATAATATCAAAATCTGACCTGCTCGCTTACAGAAGCCGAGGGTGCTTTAATGAGAGTTGAACAATTTGAACTGATGACGTCAATCAATTCCTCCTTCTAAATTCCAGTTTATTATTTTTTTCTTCGCTGGGCTGGGATGATTATTTTATCATTATGTTGTCATTTGACATATCTAAATTCTGGTCACGATTTACGGCCTTTGAAATGCCTATCTTGGAAATGAAGGGATTCCTATATAATTTATTTTATAAGGAGTTATTTGCAATCAATTCCTCCTTCTGATTTCCGGATGATTATTTTTTTTCTCTAGGCTGGGATGATTATTTTATCATTAATGTCCTCATTTGACATATCTAAATTCTGGTCAAAAAGTAAAAAAATAAAAAATAAAACAAGAAAGCAATAAAAATCAGTAAAGCTATCAAAAAGTAAAAGCAAAAGAATAAAACAAGAAAGCAATAAAGTTACGTGTTGATACATGGAGTGTGTGCATGTGGTTCCCCTCCCAATATTTGCTCTATTTAATAGATGGGAAGGAAGATGAGAGACATTCCATCATTCCTTGATTCCACCATCCATTCTCTTGAGAGAATAGTATTGTGAGACAAAGGATTCCCTGGAAGTAGTACGTTGATTGAGGGTTCGGGGGTGGCCAGTTGTAGTAAGATTTTGTGAAATTGAGCCTACGGTTGGTTGGAGAGTCATCTCCAAGACTTTGTTGCAGTTAGCAGAATTCAACTAGTGTTCAACCCTGAAATCACAAGTGAGAAACATCATCGCCACAGGTAAGTTATCTCTACTCATATTTTTGTAATTTGATGTTAATTAGTTGATAAATTGCGTGTTGATTAATCTAATTAATTACATGTTTTTATTTCGGGGCTGTTACACATAGTCTACTCACAAGTCCAACCAAGTCCATGGTCTTGTTGTACAGGAGTGCACAACCTCCCCATCTGCTCATAAATAAAACATCTCCATGTCACATCAGCAAATCCATCCGCATAACATCCCTGCCTTGACACTCCTCATTGGATGCCCATAAGTGACAGCTCTACAAGTGCCCCTGCATAATGTCCTTACGTAAACCTGCCATGCTCCATGTCTCCAATCTGATGTCCATGACTCAATTTGTCCATGTTGTCCTACTAAGTAGACCCATCACAACAACTAGTCACCCTCATCCAAGCCTGCAAATCGGTCTAGTGAACTCAGTCACCCAACCATCTCATCATATAAGTCTCTTCCACCATAGCTCCCCCACTGAAGGTTCCACCAAGACTTCCTCTTGGTGTTGGCCATGAGAAGTCTACCCAAGTATCATCATACTCAAGTGTGTGCCCTCCTCTAATCTGTCCATGAGTCATGCCAGGCACTTAGCCAATTCTCCATGTGGCTAAAGCATGACCCATTCCTTCGCAACGATCATCATGTTCGTTCCTTGTCACGGGCTCTTATACCTTCTACCGTAAGGTCACAAAAAACCCCAACAAGCCCTGCAACAGTCAATGGTCCTTACTTTTCCATACAAGGTCTCATCGTAGACATCCATGGTAAGATCCTCCCTTGCATCGACAAACTGATTTTGCTCTTCCCTGCATACGGTTCATCTACCAAAAGCTCAATTGAAACACAAGTATTAATAATACTTACTTCAGCATGAGGCTCCTCCATGTGAGTTTCTTCATCCACCAATGTCTGCAAACTGCATGATCCTGGTCCAACTTGAACACTTTCAAGTTCCTCCTCCATTGTTGTCATATTTGCAACATTCTCAAACATCACGGCTTCCTCTTCTTCGTCATCGCAATCTGCAGCTACATCCTGCTCCATTGCCCAACCAAGATGAAAATGTTCGTCTTCAACATTCCTTTCCAAGATTTCAAGTTTATCTCGAATCTGTGGGTTCTCTTCTTTCATCTGCTTCAGCCTGTATATGGTTAGCAAAAGCTTCCTTTCACATTTTTCCAAACCTGCCATGTCTTATCGTTCAGCACGGCCCAAGCATGAAGCTTCACCCCTACTAAACCTGTCACGAAGTATTACACCTCCCTTTGCAAACCTAAATCACCCTTCATATTTCTGAATCAACTTTGATACCACATGTCACATTAGTGTAGTGGAATCAGCTTTTCGTCTTAATTCACCAGCTCTAATACCACCTGTCATGCCCCTACACTAGCGGTACTCTTTCAACTGCACTATAGGAGGTGCAGCGCCACCGACCCTTTTCTTTTCACCAATACTCATAGTCATGGACTATGCCTTACTTCTATACTTAGTTTATTTTTCAACTTTACCAAGTAATTTAATTCATTATAACACAACAGTTAAATATTCATTATCATTAACATAAATGCACAATAGTATAACTCGGAGGGGAAACTCCCTATAATGAGTCTGCCTGTAATAATAATATATAATATATATATATATATATATAGATATATATATATAAGTTACAATCTTGAGGAAACCCCACATTTACACTTAGAATATTTTTACATTCGCCAGCACAACACATTCAGTCAGCTCGTTGGTGCGCCCACACGGTCACCCGAATGACTCTCGGCCAACTCCTCGTTTTCCTCCACACATTCACCTGAACGTGTCCCGTTCAGCTCATCTAACTCGTCGGGTGCTCCCACTGAACACCTAATTCGCCCACCGGCGGGCACCCTCCTCCGAACGCCCAACTCGCCAAGTCTCCACCTGCAAGTCGTTCACTGTGCACACCTGTTCAAGACTTCACGCGAACCACTATTCACCAACTCGTGTCGTTCACCTGAATGCCCTTGAACAACTTCGAACGACCCTACCAGAACGTCCTTGAATGACTTTACATGAACGCCCTCGAACAACCTCGAACGACCATGCCCGAACACCGTCGAACGATCTCTTGCACAAATTCCCTTGAATGACTTTCTGAACGAACGCCCTCGAACGACTTCCTTCGTTTCGGCTCGGGTGCTTCGGCCCTGCACTTCATCCGCCTGCACCTTCACCCGGATTTTAGACCAACTTCGCACTTCTTCCTTTCGTCCTCCCTTGAACGCTCTGAACTTGTGCGTTTTTTCATGCCTTAGCTCCATCGCCAAGCCACCAATATATATGGCTCATCCATCGCATGAAACGTTGTGTCTCCATGCTGGCTGACCCACCATATCTCCATTTCAACTTTCGTTTCACTTCTTGAACTGGTCGGCTCGCCCATTGGCCGACCCAAGTGTTGTGTCCTATACTTTGGCCTTGCCCGCTCGTCGGCCCACTGGGACAACCCAGAACCTATATGTCAAATGACCTCCAGAACACTTCACATGCATTTCTTCCCACCGTGTTGCTGCTCTTTATCTCGTTGCCTCTGTGCAAGCTCGTTGTATAGCCTGTAGCTCATGGTCCTTACAAGTTGGGTCCTATTAAACATAATATTTTGATAGTTGTATTTGATAGACTATCAAATGGTTCAAATATAGTGATTGCACTATATATGAGTATATAAGAATGTAGCAAGGAGGAACCTGTAATTCTTGCAGCACAAATTGATGGAGCTAAAGGAATATAGTGCAAGCAAGACTCACATGTCTCAACTGTAATTGTTCCCTCTAGCGATTTGATTTGCGCATAGCACATTAAGCCTATCCATGCTCAAGACTTTTTCAAAATAAAGTTAAATAATAAAATAATTATGGCTCACCACCTCATTGCAATGAAATTCCCTACTTACTCATTCTAACTATCATTGGAGAATGCGCTAGCATGTAATGAATTTTACCTACCTTTAACGATATATGTATGCAATCGTCGTTGTGCCAAGCTCAAACACGCATGTTTTCCCCTGTCTAAACATGCAATCATTCTTTGAAAGTGCCTTCGAAACAACCATTAAACAACCTCTACTACGCTCTGCAAATTGAGATGGAAAATTAGCCATGCTCTACAATTGAGATGGCAACTTAAACAATAAATTACGCTCTACTCTTCTTTAAGATGGCAATTGAGATGGAAACTTAACTATACTCTACAGTGTTCCCATGTATGAATTAACTTAGTGAATTAACATTACACTATGTCATTCTTCCACGTTCCAAGGAATACTGAAGATAATAATTATCTAAATAACCCCTTCTTGTCTAGAAGATAATAATTTTCTAAATAACCCCTTCTTAGAAGATAATGAAGATGATGAAACACTTTATCATTCCCACTGGATTGCTTATTGCTTTTTAAGTTCGAGGAAAAAGTGGTTTCGTGACAAACAAACTTCCAAATCCATAACAATAAAAAATATAAAAACACATAACATAACTTTCTCATTCAACCTAAATACATTAGGATATCTTAAAAAACTTCCAAAATCTACAACATACAATTATACCAACCAAAACGCTTACTATTATTAAAAACGAAGAACGTAGATATGGACAAAAAAAAGTAGCAAAAATAAAAATAGGCCCGCACCTAAAACACTGCCAGAAAGAAATCAAAACCAAAGTCAACAAGCTTAGTTTTGGCTTCGAGATGTTCCCGGAGAACCATTCTCATTGTTGTACTCCGCTGGAATTGCCTAGAATTCAGTATTCAAGCTACCTTATAAAAAAGCCTAAACTTCTCACAGCGATCCCATCCTCCGTATTGGATTTTAAGCTCAAAACCAAAACCTATTTGATCGAGGCGGATCGCAGAGGGTTGGATTCTTGGTTTTCATTGAGATGTCAAGACGGGTCTGCTGTGAGAGGAGATTCGGAAATTTGCAAAAGTATTTTGGACAGCAAAAGATGAATAGCATTGAATATCAATACATGGAATTCTCAATTCAGAGATTCAGTTCATGTTCCTTGGAAACTAGTCGTGTCTGTGAGATTTGACTTTCAAACGTGCAATTCATCCTCACACTGAAGGGAATCTGTTAGGCTTTGATAAAGGGGAAAACTGTTTGCGGGAGGGCTTATGAAAATCTCCAAGATGAATGAAGTTGCACCCAAGGACAGATTAGGATCTGCGATGGTGACTGCCAATAAAAGTCCCCATGTCATTTCCAAGTCTTGTTCTGCTGCAAAAGACGAAGGAAGAACATCAAGCAAATATTCGAAGCGCAAGATTATGACCACTCCCACGCTCCGTGTCGTGTATGTTTATGAACCAGAGACTATCATAACCGACGCACAAAATTTTCGGTCTCTGGTTCAGAAACTCACAGGGAAGCCTCCCCATAAATCAAAGCAGAAGAAGAGGCAGACAAATCCCAGTGGCCCATCGTCGGCGGTGGTCTGTGCAAAAGTTGGAACTGAAAATGTGCAACATGCCTTTTATAACAATGACCAGATGCCTATCATGGAAAACAAAAGAACAAATTTTTCAATTGAGGAGAGCTCTGGCTTTTCTAAGGTATTCAATGACACGGACAAGATAGTTCCGGGCCTGGTGGGTCATGGATTATTGCATGAGAATTCCCCGGTTTGCGATAATGTGGAAGATCATTTTTATAAAAATAACGAGATGCTTATCATGGAAAACAAAAGTACACATTTTTCGATTGGGGATTGTTCTGGTTTCCCTGAGGCATTCAATGGCACGGACATGATTTTCTCTACTCCGGGGGATCAGGAATTATTGCAGGAGATTCCGCTGGTTTGGAACAATTCTCTAATTTCTGATATGTACGATGGGATTGGGGTATGCAATGGACTTGAGGATTGGTAAATTGGATGTCAAAATTTTTTTATTCTGTAGCCTAGTGCAAATCTCATATTAAAAAGTCACAGCACTACCAGGACTTATATTGTTCTCTTAGCTTAAGTCGCGCCATGTTTAGAGCAAAATTGAATTGATTGAAGCAAATTAATTTGAGCATCGTCATATGCATCTCCAAGAAAGAGCTTATAGTTTTAGTTATCGTGCGACTATATAACAACACTGATAACAAACTGCAAGCCAAAAAAACATCCTTCTAGTACCCAATCTTCCAAAGGAGTTGTTTCGTTTTAAGATTTTATTCGACTTAATTTTTTTAAAGATTTGTCTATTTTAGAATTTTATATCAAGTTAATATTATTTTGAAAAACCTTATCTATCTTAGAATTATTATACAAAAATCTATTATTTTAGAAAACTAATGCAATCCGCATCCACTTTGCTCACCAGCAGGGACTACCAGTGCATGACGTCCTTCCTTGAGTTGATATGGATCCAAATCGATCCAACCCACTTATGTTAAAATTTAAATTGATCTCATAAATTGATACACTAGAAACACTTTCATGAAAAACCCAATCCAAATGCCAAATTTTGGCTTCTATCCCATTGCTTCTCTAACATAAAACTCTCAGCTATTGTTTCCAAACCTTATCAATGAAAGGAAGCTAACGATTTATGAAAATATATTTTCCCATTTTTTATTTTTAAAATGGTTCAAAATAGGATCATGTAATTAATGGTCATTTAATTATATTTATTTTAGTTTTAGTTACATATTTAATAAATTTATTTTAAAAATACTATTGAAATCAAAATTAAAATTGAAAATGAAAATTTGAATTACATATTTTTATATAAATTTATATAAAAATTGAATGAAAACTCATATTTGTAAATAAAGAGTAAATTCAACTAGTTCGAATAATTAATAGATATATAAGCTTAGGTGGTTATATGAGTGAGGACTTTGGTCCTTAGAGGTTTGGGGTTCAAGTTTTTTTTGGGCGAATAATATAATCATATTTCTTTTAGGTTCAAATTTTTTTTGGGCGAACAATATAATCATATGTAAATATTGTATCAGCTTAAGATAAAAAATATATGGGACAAATTTACAAATAAAAATTTTAAAACATATCATTGTATAATAAAATATTATGTGATATAATTATAATATAAATATAATATAATGAATTAAACTTATTATTAATAAACACATTAAATTTGTCAAAGAGGTCCAAGTCCTTCCTAGAAGAACAATATAATCATATTTAAATATTGTGTCAACCTAAAATAAAGATATATATGGAACAAATTTACAAATAAAAATTTAAAACAATAAATTGTACAAATAAAATATTATGTGATATAATTATAACATAAATATAAATATAATGAATTAAACTTATTACTAATAAACACATTAAATTTGTCCACGGGGTCTTGGATAAATGGTGTTTGGGTGTTCAATTAAGACACTCCTTCATGTGAGTCAGTGGTTCATTAGATGGTGATCGGGTGTTCAATTAAGACTCTCCTTCATGTGAAGTCACTGCTTCAATTCCCCATCATGATCAAAGTTATTTTAGAGAAATTCATTTGTTAAAGTTGATAACAATATTATAGTATATTATTGCATCATAGATATTGATCTTTTATTAGTTATTTTAAGTTCTAAATATTTAACGATTTAAAATTAATTTTTGTAAATTTTTAATTTTAAATAATAAAAAATTAATGTGTTTAGAGGTGCTTTACAATTCAATAGAGATAACATAGTGCAGGGTTTGTACATGATTATAAACATTTAAATGTCTTCCCAATATGAGAGACATGTTATAGTGTTTATAAGATAAAACTTTTGATCAAAGAAGAAGAAAAATAAAACATAACGTAATCTTAATTAAAAAAATAAAAACTAAAAAATAATAAATCATTTCAATTCAATTTATTATATTGTGTTTTTTTATTAAAATAATTACAATAAAACCCCCGACGAGGGTGTTAATGTCAATGACATGGAATGTTGGGGTTTGTACCCACCACCTTCCAATGAAATGTGCATTAATAGCATGTAGGGGCATGACAAGAGCTCACTCAATGTAGCATGCATGCTTACAGTTGGCAACATGGAGTGGAGGCCCCTTTACATGCATGGTACATTGGAGGTATTGGGGACTATAGCCGCATGTTGGAGTGGAGTCAAGGTTTGGATCTCAAATTCCCTTTACTGGTTGATTTTTTCTCCATGGAAAGAGTGATTTTGGTATTCTAGAGATTCAATGGCGCTGGAGTCTGCTTTGGATTGAGAGGCTTCAAGATTTGTGATGTTCCGGTGAGGGTTCTAACTATTTTCACTTATGTCCATTTTCAATCCTTTGTCTTGGGTTATTTTCTTTGTGGGGCTTTCAAATTCATGTGGCAGTTTGTGTTGTTGGGGTTAGTTAACTTATTTTTTATTCTGCAGTTCTTGGTAGAATTTAGCGGTAACTGAACCATTCTTGTTCTTTGGGGTATTTTTTCTAGATTTCATGTCTTTAGGGTGCCTCAAGTTATGAAGTTTTTGATGTTATGAGAATTAGATTGTTTTTTCTAGTGAAGTCCATTATGAAGTTTGTATCCATATCTTGTATTATATTTGGGCATATTTGGGTGTTTCATGGTGTTGGGTTGTGGGCGTTTGTCGAAAGTGGTCAATCCCCATTTGTCCCTTCTATTAATTTGGTGGGTTATGAATCATTTGTTTGGAGATGACTTATTGGGATTATGGTCAGGGTGTCAAGATGGTGCGTCTAGTATCTTCTCTTGTTATTTTGTAGGTCGTGGATTTTACAACAACTACCTGAAGTGTACCATCTCCTCTACATCGATGCCTCCTAGAAAACGAATACGATGCAGATGGGAGGAGGTGGCAGTGCCTCTTTGGAGTAGTGGAGTGTCATACCCTTTTGCCATGATTCTGTTGCCACAACTTCAATATCATTCTTCTAGAATTGAGAAAGGAAATTTGGGTGTTGGAGACTCAACATGGGATGGACTGTTAATCCCATTTAGATTCAAAGCCACTTGATGATGTTTCAAAGTCGATTCCTAACCCTGGGCATTCCAAGAACAAGAAGAAACTATTTTGAATTCATTAGCTTTGCACCAACTAATGCTAACCTTACTGAGTTTGGTCCTCAAAGATAAGAAGGTGGAGAACTTAATTTATTCTCCTCCTAGGAGGAAGTTAAAAGAATGGTCTAAAATCAAAGGTTTTTCCTAGACAGCCTTGATTCTCATTTTGCTAGCGTAGAGGACTACATAGGGAGTAAATATGAGATTGGAGATATTACAATCCCCTAGGTTCAAGTGCTCATGTGACGACCACAACTTCCTCCTTAGATAATGATTATTGTTGTCGAGGGTTGGCATTGTTGGCGGGCATTCATGTTCTTTCTTTTCATGTTGGTAGGTCTCAGTCATGTTTTTGCTGTTCAAGTTGGTTTGGTTAGAAAACGTGGTTGTGGCATGGTTCTAGCCACTAATGTTTTGATGTGATTATGGAAGATCTTAGTTCACTAGGTCTTGGCACAAATTTGTTGGACTGTCTACTGTGGGTATTGATTTTAGTTTCTCATGTTAACTATTTTGGTCTACTGTGGAGCTTCCATGGTGTGGTTTTGGTCTGTTGGGAGATGTTGGTTATGTATATGGTGTTTGTATCTCTTATTTACATCAATGCCAACTCTTTCTTCATTTCAAAATTTTATAAGTCTGGCTTGGCTAAGAAAGCAATGGAACTAGGAATATATTTTGCAGTTGACCTAGGCGCATGGTCATGTTAAAATTTTCTATTTTGGTATCTCTATTGATATTAGAGTTCATTATGTAGACTTTATATGATGGTGTATGAAAAGAAAACTCCTGTAGGAGCCTTCTAAATCATCAATGTAACATGTTTTATTGATTAATATCAAAGCTTCGATTAAAAAAAAAATTATAGAAAAATAATCATTATATATATATGAGTGATCTTCCTAATTTTCATATTTAAAACTTTCATATTTAAATTTAATTAATAAACATATAAAATTCAATATTTACAATAAACTCTTTTTTTGTCTGAGATATATATTTATTTATATATAAATAAATAAGCAGTTGTTGTGGGAAGAAAAATACTAGACACAAAGACCATAAAAAGAAGACTTGAAAAAAAAACAAGAGGATAAAAGAGTAAACCTTCCCAAGGGAAAAATTGCTAGATAGATGTACTTCTGCTTCATCATTGTAAAGTGCTTTGGCGAGCTTCGGGAATCAACATATACCTCCATGTAAAGAGCCCTGTTATCAAGTGAGACTGAATTCTAATTGAGAATAAGAAGCAAAAATGGCAACTTTGTGGAGAAAAGCTTGCTAACAAGATGACTTTCCCATTCTCCAATTCCAACTGGATAACCAGAATCAATGAAACTATGTGAGCACGACATTCTTTTCCAAAATGAACTGTCACATTTCAGGGGGGGTTGAACTATTAATACCATTGGAGTTTCATTTGCAACCACCCTAATGTGTTTGGTAGCTTGTTGTTCAAGGTGGCCGATAGAGTTAGAGCTTTGAATTTCCATGTCTAAGGCATTAAATTTCATTTTTGGTGGTTGCATGTCATTTTTTAGTGGCATGGAAGAAGCTCAGATGATCAGGCCAAGAGATTGCCAGTCATGTTTGACAATACTGTAAATGGTGGGAGTGGTGTATACCATACATAGAATTGGTAATGCTCATTATGCCGAGTTGAATCTTTTAATGACTAGCTATAGGGTGTGTTGCTACGTCTTCTAGTTGAATGACTAGGCGGGATGGCGACAACCTGTCCCCACCCTCTCGCATGAAAAACACCCCATCCACAGAACTAAATTATAACTTTATTTTAAATAATTTTATTATTCATTATAAAATGAATTAACATGAGCTAAATATATATACATATAAAAAAACATGTAACAATATTTTTAACCATTAAAATTCACCTTCATATTACTATGGTGATTCTTACCTTGTAAATAGGCTTTGTTACATTACCATGGGCCAATACAATGGTTTATCAATACATGTCCAAAAAGCATATATATATATTATATATATTATATATATAATATATATATATATATAATATATATATATATATATATATATATATATATATATATATATATAGATAATTAACATTCTATTTGGAAACATGGATAGACATCCATACATGATAAGCATTAAAAAACTTACTTTATGATACATCTCAAATTACCAAAAATTAAAATTTTTATTAAAAATAATTAATTATAAACTTGAATAGAATTATGTAATGACACTTATTCATATGACATTTTTTAATTTATCAATTTAATTAAAATATAGAAATGACATGATTATTTTGGAAATAAATTTTAAGATTTCATTTATAATTAGTACCCAAAAAATTCTTAAATATTTTTATTATTTTATAAATAAATTCCAAGATTTAACTTATGATTACTACTGAAAATTTCTTAAATATTTTTTATAAATCTCCTAATAATTATTAATAATTAAATTAAAATTTTAAAAACCCTATTTCAAAATAAATCCCTAATAATATAATATTGAAAAAATAAATTTTATTTCTGGTGGAAGCTCTGAGCTCTCATGGCGACAATTAGGGTTTAACAGCTCTTTCTAGGTTCAGTCTTTGCCCGTGGTTCTCTCAGCAGTAGTTGACCAGCGCTTATGCTGGAAGCTGTGTATTCTCTCGCGGTTGATTCTGTCAAGAAACCAAGAAGCTCGCGGGACTGGAGGCTGTCTTCTCTCGCCTTGAAGCCCTACTTCGACAGGGTCAAGGGCTGACCAGTAGCATGGAAGCGGAGCGATCCAGTGGGGCCCCGACTTTCAAGCAGATAGTCCTACAAAAACAGAAAAATGATAGAAAGGAAGGGGTCAGGATCTCAGGGCTGGACAACAACAAACAACCTGGCAGCAGAAACAGGGTTCATACTCAAGGGAACACTGACAAGACAAAAGAAACAACGCAGGGCACGGGCCCAGAAATTGATAACCTGATAGGAGCTAAAGACAAAACTCCTTTAATAATTAATTCCTCAGAAAACGAGAAACGACAAGGGCAGGATGAAAGGAAGCAAACAGGGAACAGACAAGGCAGGCCGGAAAAGGAGGGGGAACCTAGTTCAAACCCCAACACACTCTCTTCAACCAGTGGAGCCTACAAACCGAAAAAGACCAATAGCTTACGAGTAGTTATTACGGACCCAAAAATTCAAGCTTACAGGGAGCACATGGCGGAACGAGCTATCATTTGCAAGTTCATGGGTATCTGGCCGTCTGAAAAAGCTCTGTGTCACTGGATAAAACTGCATTGGAAACCTCAAGGAGATGTTAAACTTCACCTTGGAGCCAAAGGCTTCTTTACTGTGGTCTTCGCCAACCTCGAAGACAAGGATCGAATTTTTGAAGGCGGCCCGTATTTCATGGCTTCAGCAGGTCTATATATGAGACCTTGGAAGCCAAACTTTGCCCCGGAGAAGGAGTCCTTCACCCAAGTCCCAGTATGGATACACTTATTCTCTCTTCGAATAGACTATTGGGGTATGAATGCACTAAAACAAATTGGTGACAAGTTGGGTACTTTCATCAAAGCCTCTGAAGCAACTCTCCAGAAAAGATATACTTCTTATGCCCGGATTTGCGTTGAAATGGATGTCTCCGGAGCACTACACGAAGGACTATGGCTGGAATATAGGGACGAGGAATACTTTCAGGATATAGACTATGAGCAGATTCCCTTTCGCTGCAGAAAATGCCATGAACATGGGCATCTGTTAAGGGATTGCCCAAAGATCAAGAAGGAGAAAGAAATCGAATCAGCTCAAGCCCACAAAGACATAGAAGTCTTCCTCAAACCCAAATCCAAACACAGAGGAAATAGACGAAAGAATATCAGAGGAAACATGGAAAGAAATATCCACAACAACCCGTTTGTGCTCCTAGACCCTGAAACTGACTCAGAAGAAAAGCACAAAGCTCCAACCTCAGGAGCAGAAAACGAAGAAAAAGAAACACCCACAGGGAAAGATACGCATGAGGAGAACTTTAACAATGAGGTTCAAATGCAGGAGAGAACAGAGGACACTGAGGAAGAAACGGATATGTTAACCAGTGATGGCGGCAGTGAAGAACAAGACTGGGAGAATGCGTTAGCAAGAGAAGGTCTGAACCTACCAGAAATAGCTGAAAACTGGAAAGCCAGAGGGATAGAAAACGCGTCGGAGGAAGAAATCAGAATAGTTAATTACCTCTTCATAGCAAGGCAGAGAGCATTACTAGAAAGGAAGAACAGGAAGCTAGGTGTGGCGAAAGGCAACAATTCTCATTCAAAAAGCCCCCTATGGAAAACATCCAGTTCCAAACAAAAGAGAAGAAGAGGTTGGAAAACAAGTGGTGAAGCACTACAAGAGTTAGGCATGATTATGATAAACTCAGGGAAAATGAAGGCACTCACAGCCTTCCATTCCTTCCAATAAAACTCAGTTTTCTATGAAGATAATCTCATGGAATGCTAGAGGGCTCAACAGCCAGGCGAAATACAGGATTTTAAAAAGGAAGATCCAATGTCATAAACCAGAAATCATGTTTTTACAAGAAACAAAATGCAGCAGCCCCAACATCACCAATCTATGCAGAAAACTCGGAAGTCACATGGAAGTCCTAGAAAATGAAAGTCAAGGAAGAGAAGGAGGCCTCGCCACTATGTGGGATTCAAGGGAAATCCAGATGCTATCGGCGGAAGCCAACAAGCACTTCATGGTGATCGTATTCCAACCCATAGGTAATTCTGGTTCCTTCCTCTGTGTCAACATTTATAGTCCTCAGAAACTAGAAGATAAGATATCATTTTTAGAAGCTCTATATAAAATTATTAGAAGATATCCAAGTTCAAAGTGCATTTTGGGGGGTGATTTCAATATGATAACAACCCTGTTGAAAAAAAAAGGAGGTCTAAGAAAACTAAACAGAGATGCGGAAGCCTTCGCAAACTTCATTGAGACCGCCAAACTTGT
>APFE030020737.1:2869-14696 GCA_000404065.3 Pinus taeda | reverse complement strand
ACAACACTCAAACTCCGCATGAGCTCTGGTATGGTAAGACTCCTTCGGTAAAACACTTCAAAATTTTTGGGAGCAAATGCTATATCAAGAACACTGATGAACATCTTGGAAAACTTGAACCTAGAGTAGATGAAGGCATTCTCCTTGGATATTATCCCTACAACAAAGCATATAAGTGTTATAACAAAAGACTCGGAAGAATCGTTGACAGCATTGATGTAGTGGTTGATGAAAAAGGATACATCCCTAGACAAGTAAATCATGAAGATATCGAAGAGGATGAAGACTACCCTCAAAATCAGACTGATGATGAAGAAGAAACCTATGAAGAAGAAACCCATGAAGAGCTAGAAGACCAGATAAGGGTAGAAGAGAAGACTCCATCCAGGTATGTTCAAAAGAATCATCCTGAATCTTAGATTTTGGGGCAGAAGGAAGTAGGTGTACAAACTAGAGGAACAATTGCAGAAGCCTCAAGCTACTTGGCATTGCTCTCCTCCACTGAGCCACAAAATGTAAAAGAGGCATGCAAAGATGAATGCTGGGTCAAGGTAATGGATGATGAACTTGAGCAGATTGAAAAGAACAACACTTGGGAGTTGGTTCCTAGACCAAAAGATAAGAATGTCATAAGGACAAAATGGATATTCAAAAACAATTTGAATGAAAATGGGGAAGTTGTTAGAAATAAAACCAGACTTTTTTGTAAAGGGTATGCTCAACAAGAAGGAATAGACTTTGAAGAAACTTTTGCTCCTGTTGCTAGACTTGAGGCCATCAGAATGTTCCTTGCTCTTTCTAGCTTTCAGAAATTCAAAGTATTTCAAATGGATGTGAAATTTGCCTTTCTGAATTGAGACTTAGAAGAAGAAGTGTACATTGAGTAACCAAATGGGTTCATTCTTGGAAATGATCCAAAACCTGTATGCAGACTTAAGAAGGCTCTCTATGGTCTTAAACGGGCTCCAAGGGCTTGGTGCTATCGTCTGGACAAATACCTTCATCAATAAGGTTTTTCAAAAGGATCAACAGATAGCAATCTTTATAGAAAAATTGAAAATGACAAATTGCTGATACTTGTTGTGTATGTTGATGATATCATATTTGGCAGCAATGAAGAAGCTATGAGTCAAAATTTTGCCTTGGTGATGCAGAAAGAATTCGAAATGTTCTTGATTGGAGAGCTGACATATTTTCTTGGTTTACAAATCCAACAAAATGAAGGCGGTATCTTTTTATCTCAAAGCAAGTACCTCAAGCAGATCTTGAAGAAATATGGGATGGAGGATTCGAAACCTGTATGTACCCCGATGGCGACAGGATGTAGCCTCAGCGCAAATGATGACTCGACAACAATGCATCAACCAACCTATAGATCTATGATTGGTAGTCTTTTTTATCTAACAGGAACCCCACCAGACATCATGCATGCAATGGGAATAGTTGGAAGATTTTAGGCAAATCCAATGGAAACTCATCTTCAGGCAGTAAAGAGAATTTTCAAGTATCTTCAAGGAAGTCAAAACTATGGTCTATGGTATCCTAGAGATACAGATCTCATTCTTCATGCTTATACAGATACAGATTGGATTGGAAGCGTGGATGACATAAAAAGCACTAGTGGTGGTGCATTCTTTATGGGTTCCAGATTAGTATCTTCGTTCAGCAAGAAACAAAGTTTGATTGCTTTATCTACAGCTGAAGCAGAATATGTGGCTGCTGCATCTTGTTGCACACAACTCCTTTGGATGATGCAAACTTTGCAGGATTTTCAAATCACTTGTACTCCACCTATCTCCATCTTATGTGATAATACAAGTGCAATCAACATTTCAAAGAACCCAGTCATGCATTCAAAGACCAAGCACATACCAATCAAGTATCATTTTCTCCGGGAACAAGTGCTGGAACAAAAGGTCAAATTGGAGTATGTTGCCTCCAAGGAACAAGTTGCTGATATACTCACCAAACCATTGCCGAGGGAGACATTTGAATACCTTAGACAGAAGTTGGGGGTTGTTGATGCATCATCTTGCTGTTGAATCTTGTCTGTTGTACAGAGGTGGATACACGTACATTTGCCGGTCTATGTGGGTCGAATGGGTCTATCACAGATTATCTGGCACAGGTTCAGGGGGAGCATATATTCTTCTAATGATGCATTGTTGGCATTATCTTAGAAGTCCTTGGTTTGATTTCTCAAGAGTTTTCTTGTGGAGTGGATCAATGTGTGCTGGTCTGAAGGTTGATTCTGCTGATGATAGTTGTTCTTGTCTCTATGTCATGTACGTCTTTTCATATCAAGGTCATGTAAAAACCTATTTTGGTTTCCCAACTATGCCTGGGATGAATGATTTTTTATTATCTTGTGTATTCCTACTTGGATGGGAGATGGATGTGTGTATGAGTCTTGATGATAGGAAGGTTAATTATGATGTATGGAGTCATGTTATTTCTTGTAGAACATCTTTTTGCAGACAACATTTCAGCATAGAGCATATACAAAGGGGGAACTCTTTCAGAGTTTTCAGCAGGTACTTAGGGGGAGTATGGTAGTCCGGCCCTTTGCCCTTGATGTCAAAGGGGGAGAGTGATTAGTTGTTGTTGCCATCAATTCCAAAGGGGGAGATTGTTGGCATTATGATACATATGTTGTACTTGATGGCAACCCACTCATCTCAGATGATAAATTATAGTGCAGCAAAGTTATTTTCTAGTTCCGCAGGTGCACAGATCAAAAGATGCGGTCATCGACAGGTTGCGCAGGAGAACCGTTGAAAAAGTGCGGATATGTTCGCAGGTCTACCGCACAAAAGATGCGAACCTAAAATGCACGAACTTTCATGCAGAGAAAAACGTGCATCTTATGTTTGGTCCATGGTATTCAGTCCGGCGTTTTTGATCCTATGGTTTTGGTCTGTGGTTTTGGCATCTAAAATATTGAACCCAGGTTTTGGATCCCTAGTATTGTTTCTCAATGGTTCTGATCCATGGTTTGAGTAAGGTCTTGACTATAAAAGGGAAAGGAGGTCAGTTGGCAAAATACAAGTGTTGAAAATCTTAAGAAGAGCAATATCTGCATTTCTGATAATCGGTTGGACATAGTTGAATCTGAATCAAGGAGAAACTGGAGCATTATAAGTCAGATCTACTGAAGAGTTGGGATCCCTTTGACGCATGAACAGATCTTGATTTCGACAGTCTGGGGTATGTTTGAGAACTGATAAAATGTCTAAATCTGGAGGTGTGCAGGAGCGGCAACGGTGCAGTGCGGAGGTACGCAGCACTAGAGAAGAAGCAGGTGCGAAGGTGCACAGAACCAGAGAAGAAGCAGGTGCGGAGGTGCGGAGTTGAATAGACGGAGCAGGTGCGGAGGTGCGGAGTTGAATAGACGGAGCAGGTGCAGAGGTGCGCTGAATAGTAGACAGTGCAGGTGCGGAGTTGCGCAGACTTGTCACGACAGAAGTGTGGATATCCGCAGGTTTCCTTCGGTGAAGTTGCAGACCTTTCTTGAAATATATTTTAGCTGTCTTTTATCTGTTTCTGCAGAGATCTGGGTTTAAATTGGTGTCTGGTTTACTGTGTGTTTTATTTTCTGGTTACTGCATTCTGAGAAGTTATTTGTTTAAAGGAGATTGGGTGATGCACATGTACTTGAATGTTTTGGATCCAGTTTGAAAATTTATGAAATGTGGTTCCCTGGAAGAAAAGAGAAGGTTGTAGCCTTCTGTAGGTCAGCACCTACGTACTAGTATTTCAGCTAGTACAAGAGCTAAGGGGGTTGTAGCTCCCTTCCAGAAGAAGCTGGAAAACGAGAGAGGGTTGTAGCTTTCTGTAGGTTGCAGCCTACGTACTGGTAAAGACTGCACCAGTACAAAATCATTGTAAAAAGAAGTTTCTAATTGAAGTTATAAATTAATAGATTTGTAAATTGTACTATCTCTCTACTGAAAAATTGAAGACTAAAAGAAGATTTGATCAAGGGTTTCCTCACATTGGTGTTTGCCCCTCGCTGGTGCCACATCTTGTGTCCTCTCGTCTTGGCTTGTCTTCTATTGTTTATGTTCTATCTGCATTTTACTATCATGTTGATGTGATTGTTAATCTGAATATTGATATTGGGCTAAATTGAAGTAAGATTGCTCTAAATCATAGAACATACCATTGTTGCCTAAGATTAACATGGTATCAGAGGTGAGGTGAAGACAAAGCCCAAGCAACAGTGAAAGAACAATCACCAAAGACAGTTTGACATGGACAAAAAAAGGCTCAATGGGTTCCTCATCCTACTTCCCGGTTGAAGACAAGCTCCATGATAAATTTGACTATCATGGATGGAAGATGTCTCTTGATTTGACCTTGGAAGAAAAATAAGTGATGGATTATGTGTAGGGTAGTAAATCCCGAGCCTCTTTCAAATGCACCGGTTGCTGCGAAGATCAAGTACAATAAGGTTGAAGTCAAATCGAAGAAGATTATCAGGGTTTCCATTGACAATCATCCAATGGCCTATATTTCCGAATTGAAGACCACCAAGGAGATATACGACAGGTTGGTCGGCATGTTCAAGGTTAGTAATGCTAATCAAATTCTCTTTCTCACGAATAAATTGAAGGATATTAAGAAGGGCAAGGACGAGGACATTCAATCCTATTTCTTGAGAATTACTGAGATCAAGAATGATCTACTCTCGATTGGAGAAATCATTCCTGACAGGGAACTTACTCTCACCACCCTTGGAGGACTCCCACCTGAGGGGTATGTATTTAGAACCATTATACTCAACAATGATTGAATTCTAGGGTTTGAAGAATTGATGTTGAGATGCATTCAAGAAGAAACAAGAATAGTGGAGCAAGAAATGCCTTCTAATAGAAGCAACCCCACTGCATTCTTTGCTCATGCCAAAAGGAGAAATAATGCAGGGTTTAAAGGTCATTTCCATGGAAATCCTAGATCTAAGGGAGGAAGGAAGGGCAAAAGATTTGTTTGCAATAAGCTTTGCCACTATGCAAGGGAGTGTCCAAATATAAGGGACACATTGCATGATGATGATCACATTATTCTAGGGGCAACTTCAACAACAATGATCAAAGGACTCGGAGGTCCAATGGCAAAGGAAAAAAGAATGCGGGACATCAAGGAAATGGTCGACCCTCCAAGAAATCAAGGAACTCTAGGTATGAAGAATCAAATTTTGTTAACAATAAGCCAAAATAGTACTATCTTATATCGGCCCTCTCCACTGCCTCTCCTCTGGACACTTTGGGAAATTGGCTGATTGATAGTGGGGCCTCGAGGCACTTCACCGAATACATGGAGGCCCTCTCTAATCTGATAGAAAAGGAGACAAACTTGGATATCATCCTTGGAGACGATGCCACCTATCCCGTGAAGGGAGTAGGGAATGTTACCCTTCAATAGAATCAAGGTAACATTATTCATTTGCAAGAAGTACTACTATATGTACCTGATCTCAAGAAGAACCTACTGTCCATTTCAACCATGGAAGACAAAGGATTCAACATGGCATTCATCGATGGAACGATACGTGTTTGGAAAAGAAGTCCGATGCTTTTACTCTTGGGTTCAAGGTTGACACTTTGTATCAAGTTGGAGGAAGTCCATTGGGAGCCATGTCTTGCGACACATCTCTACAATCTGAACTATGGCACCAAAGGTTTGCCAATCTTCATTATAAAGCCCTACTCGTTATGAGACAGATGGTGACAAGTATGCCCAAGTTAGAATGCAATGAATTCCAAGATTATTGCAGAGAAGTTGGCATTAAGAGGGAGACTACAATGCCATACACTCCCAAGCAAAATGGTGTGGCTGAAAGGAAGAATCGCTTTATTGTAGAAGCTATTTGTGCCATGATTCATGATCAAGGCCTTCTGAAGTTTTTATAGGGTGAAGCTACAAACACCGCCGTGTATGTTCAAAATAGATGCCCTCATCAAGCATTGGACTCCAAGACTCCCGAAGAAGTTTTCACCAGTAAGAAACTTGATGTTTCTCTCTTTAGAATTTTTGGTAGCCCTGTATATTTTCATGTGCCGAAAGAAAAGAGAAGCAAAATTGGATGCTTCCGGGGAGAAAGGAACATTTGTGGGCTACAGTGAAACTTCTAAGGCATATAGAATGTATGTGCCTGGTCAAGGAGAAGTTGACATAAGTCATGATGTCATTTTCGATGAGGATGTTGCCTTTGGGAAGAATAGTAACCTTCCTCTTCCAAGGAAGGACAAAGAAGCAGTTTCCAGAAAGTAGGGAGAATCCCAGGATGAGCAAATGCTTGATGCTGAAGGACCAATGGATCCCATTGATCCACCCCGTCATGAGCCCTCCTCTTCGAAAAGGAGACCCTCATGGCTTAGGGAGAGTCTCGAAGATGCCGAGAGACACATTGCACCAAGGGGGACTTTTCGTAAAGGCAAGATGCTGAATAGGTATCAAGGATATTTGACTGCCATGAGCACTATCATTCAAAATGAGCCTTCATCATTCGAAGAAGTTGTGAAGCATCAAGTATGCTATGAATGAAGGATACGAGTCAATTATGAAGAATGATGTTTGGGATGTGGTCCCTACACCCAAGGACAAATCGGTTGCCACCTCTATGTGGCTCTACAAAATCAAGCATGGAGCTGATGGAAGTGCAGACCCTCTCATTCACAAATGTAAGAGGGAGTTGGCTTCTGAATTTGAGATGAAGGACCTAGGACTGATGCACTATTTCCTAGGGTTGGAGGTCTGGCAAAAGCCAGATGAAATTTTCCTCTCTCAAGGAAAATATGTTGTGAAGATATTAGAAAGATTTGGGTGGTGGATTGCAAGCTTGTGACTACTCCAATGGAACTTAACTTTAAGAAGTTATGTGGTAGTGCTGCTGGAACTGAATTGGGAAATGCTTCAAAGTATCGTCAACTCATAGGAGCATTGATGTTCTTGGTGAACTCCCATTCAGACATATGTTTTGTAGTTAACACATTGAGCCAATATATGGTTGAGCCTCATCATATACATTGGATTGGTGCCAAGAATCTTTTGAGATATCTACGGGGCACAATCACTCATGGATTGAGATACATTGTCGGAGATGTCAAGCTGCATGGTTATTCTGATGCTAATTGGGCTGGCAGTGTGATGGATCACAAGAGAACTTTCGGATGCTATTTTTCTTTGGGTTTTGCTTCGATATCCTGAATGAGAAGGAAGCAGAAAATCGGTTGCCTTGAGCACCACCGAGGCCAAATACATAGCTGCTTGTATGGCCTCTTGTGAAGTTGTTTGATTGAGGAAGCTCTTCAGTGAGTTGTTTGGACATGTGTTGGATACCATCGTGATCCTCTGCGACAGCCAAAGTGGGATCCAATTATTAGAGAATCCCTTGTTTCATGATCGCTCCAGGCATATAAATATTAGGTACCACTTTATCCTGTATACGGTATTACGAGGAGAAATAATGTTCCATCATATTGGGACTGATAAGCAGGTTGCCGATATTCTGACAAAGACCTTAGGGAAGGTCAAGGTCTTGGCCTTTCGAGAACGACTTGGAGTCATGGAGAGACCCTCTTATGAGGGTCCTGTATGAGATGGATGTTGAGCTTTGGGAGCTCCGGGGGGCTTAGGGTACTTCTTGGAGTGATGAGCAACCATAGGGTGAGTGGTTCAGCCTTCCCCTAGTGGTTTGCTGTGTACAGGGCGAGTGGTTCAGCATTCTCTTGCGATACGCCTTGGTGACATGTAGGTAGGATGAGTGGTTCATCCTTCTCCTACTGAGACATCCTACCCATGCAGTCTGAGACTCATGGGAAGTACCTCTCATCTGGCCAATGAGTAGGGAAATGAGGATAGGGACCATAGTACTACCAATAGACACATCGTGTACTACCGTACTCCCTATGCTAGGATGACCGATATTGATCTGGGATCAGTTGGAATTGACTTTGGGTCAGTAAGAGTGGTATGAGACACTCTCTTTTGATTGTAACTGACTTCGGGTCAGTAAGAGTGGTATGACACACTCTCCTTTGATTGGGACTGACTTTGGGATTGATTTTTGTGGGGGCCAATTACTTGGTTGCCTCTGAGGCAAAGGTCGACAATACGGTTGAAGCAACACCACAATAAATACTGGGTGCAAGCCAAGGAAAGGGGGAATACTCAATTCAAAAGGATTTTCACCTACAACATTTATGATTGTGTAAGGCCCTTATGGAAGTGTATTGATATTCGTATGGGGGCCAATGATGCACTCTTTCTGTAAATGTAACCACGCCTTATCACTAACCTGAAACTCATGTGGAAACGTTTGCCCATCATGTCATTGCTTGTACTTAGCACTAGATTTCTACATAATATCATAGGCCTGTTGTTGGAGGTGTTGGATCTGTTAAAAAAAAAAAAGGCTGCCTTATCTACTTTGCCCTAGGCATGAGAGGACTTTGTTGACAAAAATGCAATGGGAAGAGCTACATTAATTGGGGCCAAGGGTTGGAACCCCACGCACATCTGAAAAGGATTGTGGCCCATAAAGCTATGGAGGGCTCTATTATAGCTATATTGAATATGTGTAAGGTTTTCATCCCATGTATGTGGATTCTTGGAGTTTTACATGCACAAGATATGCACAATCATCCTATTGACCACTTATGTTTATCCATTTGATTGGGGATGAAAGGCAATTGATTTGGTTAACTTGTTATCCATGAGATACCATAGGTTGGACCAAAAGGTGCTAAGGAACCTGTTGTCCCTATCTAAAAGAATGGTCTAAGGTAGCCCAAAACGAATCCAAACACGTTGAAAGAAGAGTTTTACAATGACTTCATCTATGATACTCTTCTCTTATGGTGCAAAATTAGTGATCTTAGAGGACCAATGGACAACCACAAACACACAATCATTACCATGCTTGGTGGATGGAAAGCTGAACATGTATTCCTTGTAGACTGACACCCAAAGGCTTCTTTGAGGTAGGTGTAGGAGTGTACAACCCCTACTTCTTGATGGTTAATTTAGTAATGGCACAGGTAGTGCATACTTTGATATACCATTAGACATCTTGTTGAAGCTTTAGCCAATATAAATACTTATGAAGTATTGTTATTGTCTTCTCCACACAAAAGTGCCCTGCCACCTGACTGTGTGAAAAATTCTACGAAATTTCTATTGCAACAACTGGAATTAATTCTTCTAACTATAAAATTAATTATGCAGTTTATTGCTACAACAACAATGAATTAATCACACTGCAATCTTCACAAATAGAATATTGCAGAAAATAAAAGCACTGGAAACTGAGAAATGTTAGCGCACACACAAAAATTGTGACACCATTATTTTGGACAAAAGTCCCCGGAAAAACCCAATGTGCGGAAACCGGTTGTAGCAGTTGAGAGTTTGTATTATTATTATTATTATTATTATTATTATTATTATGCAACAGAAATTTTGAGTATAATAAAATGTCTCCAAACTGAGGATTCTACCCACAAGAAATATTGGAAAAAATATACTGATGGATTTTACCCTCTCTCTAAACAATACTGCCACCTGACTACCTATGAAAAGCAAGTCATCCAACCTGCTTTACGTAGGCCCTACATCATCCTAACGCAGAACCTCACATGCTTGGCCTGGAACTTTTGCCAATCAAGCCGTCCTGTCTGCTTCTGACTAGGAAAATGCTTCTTCGACCCTCTGGAAAATATTCCGGGCCTCTACAACTAAAAATGTCCTCCCATTCAGCCAAATTGAACTGCTGTGCTAAAGCAGTTGCGTAGTCCCTACACTGCTTCCTGGAGAAAATTTCGGCCTCTTCTTTCTGACTCTCTTGAACTCGAAAAACTTCCTCCAGATCACTGTTGACCTCTCCTACTGCTCGCCTCCTGGCTCGACCTCCACTATTGAATCACTCTTGCAAATAGGAATTTGAATTACCCGGGCAATTGAGTATCTGCACTGATGTATTCTCCATCTACTCATCGACATGTTCTTATAATCTCCAATTGGGACTCTAACAACCATGATTAAAAGTTAATTGATGGTTGAGATCATGTTTCAAATAGCTTTCCTGATCCATTGCATTCATGATAGTTTAATGATCGACGTTCCAAACTCACAATTGTGGCTGAGATCATCTCCAAGTCAATCTGTGTGAGTTTCTAGATGATTCATACCTTTCTCAATTAATTGCTATTAATTAAACACTTTTCCTAAGTTAGACTTAAGATTTTTTTAATTATGCTCAATTAATTTGATTGAGCCTGTGTAGGTGGAATTTCTAGAAACAATTTATGGGTTTTGGTTAACTCTTGTGTTTTAGCCTCTCCACAAATTCTCGAGACTGGAACACCATCTGATGCTACAAAACTAATAGAATATAATTTTCCTCCCAGATCAGCGTGGGATGCTCGCCTAAACAAACACAAAGGTGGCCCAAGTAGCACAAGAGTTCATCTTAGAGGTAGAATTTTGGCACTTGTTTGCTTGTTATAAACATCTATTATGTGGTAGTGAAGTTAGAGTCATTGTTTTATAATTATGGGCACCTAGAGGTCTTATGCCCATAAGAGTTAACAATTGTTGTTAACGCCACAACAGAGGGCCAACTAAGGTAGTTTACGACATGGTTGGTATTATCCTTCTTGTATCTGTTTATCAAGTGAAATTATTGTAGGTATGTAGATCATTTTTTATGGTGGTCATTTTGTAACTTTTCCTATGTCTACATAAATTGCATAGGCCCATGATTATGGCAGATAATCATCTCCTTCCCTGTTATATAATGCTTCCATTGTCAGAAGGCTTGCATGATGGAGTACATATCATTGTCATAGGTGGGGTATCTCTAGACTATATCATAAATTTTTTTATTGTTATAGGCCACTAGATGTCCTTGCTGAGTGAGGACTACATTAATAATACAGTCAGAGGAATCTATTTGAATCTCAAATGGCTATTGTTGGTTTGGTAGGGTGAGGATTGGTGTAGAGCAAAGGAGGTGTTTCAGATCCTCACATGCTTTATGTTGTGACTTAGAATAGGAAAAATTTGCATTTACTCCACCCTTGGCTACTATGGTAGAAGTTTTTTTTTTTTTTAGACAAAGTTCGGTTGCTATATTATGGGCTGAAAAAAGGAGTCAGTTCTCCATACAAACAGTATTTTCTGAGTATCTTGGATCAAAGGAATTACAAAATGGGACTCTTCCTTGATCCTTGTTCTAGTAGTTCTGCCTCTAAAACTTCCTAAACTGTTGTATATCCTAATAAACTGCAAAGACCAAAATTTACAACTGCAAAGCATATTTAATCTATATCTATATGACTAATCTGCCTAGTCGTGGACTATTCTGGATTTGGGTCTGGTTCCACCTGTTTTGCGCTAGAGGAGCTGGGAGCTTCTGTTGTATAGGTAAATCCCCTCTACGGATAGAGGCGATCCCTACTAGCCCAACAGGGGTCTAGCAACAATCGAACAATGCTACACCGCAGGTTCCTAGTTGTAATTAACAAGTGGGTGAGAATAACCTACTTGGATTCCAACGCTTGTTTGTCGAAGAGATATCCCTCTCGCTCCTTCGCTCCAGCCGATCACAATTCCCCGCTATCCTCGCGGATGAATACCTGCACAAGCAAAAGAGAGCAAACAAAAGCGTAAAATCTACTAACAACAACTATGTATCGGTCAGGAAAGATACAATTTGCATTAATCAATCATTGACCAAATGTAAATGGAACCATAAGAGTAGTCATCTATCTTTATTAACAAAAAGTAGAGTAAGGTACAACCGATGTCCTGACGCTGAGTCCTT
>APFE030020736.1:0-11708 GCA_000404065.3 Pinus taeda | reverse complement strand
TATACAAAAATATGGAACCTTTGCAGCGTGCAAGGATGAACATATTTAGCACTTCCACTGTCAATCATGAAAAATGAAACCTATTGTCATAGGAATCTAACAACCACAACCTCCTTCAAAGGTCCCTATCACTATTTATGGATCACCAAGTAAAATGGGATAAGTGGGGCCAAGTGAAGGTAATATTGAGGAGATTACCTCTCCTAAGGCCAAAACCAAGCCACCTATGATACCTATGGGAAGGCCCACCACTAAAGAAGTCACCTTCAAAAGACTCAAGATACAAATTGTCATTGGACATGAAAAAAGTGAGGAGCTACGGGAGAAAACATGGTTGCTACAGGAGAAACAAGAAATGTTATAGGAGTAGAAAGAGGAGTTACAGGAAGGAGTGTCCACCTTAAGAAAGGTTATAAAGGCCTCCAAGAGCCACAGGAGCTTGAGCCATAGCCCAATCTAAAATCTCAATACAAATTTGTTTAGGGAGGTAGGATTATACCCCAGAATTTCACCATCCCACTCTTCTTTGAATTAGAAAAGGAAAGAGGAAGGACACACATATGGATGCAAATTTTTGAATCCAAAAATGTACAATAAGTGGGCCTAATGGAAGAAAATATCAATGAAATCGGCCAAGAATTAAGTGAGAATACTAAGGGAGTCAACCATGAGGGAGAAACTACAAGAAGAGACCAAAAGTCTAGAAGAACAACTACAAGAGAAGGAAACACAACTTGCTACTATGGAAAGTCTATCTATGGAAGCCATACAATATAAGCATCCATCTAAAGCCTCTGTTATTTTCTTCAACGAGCAATGGTTGTAATTCCAAATAAATAAACTAGAAAAATATGGGTCCTTGCCTTTCCAAGATTACAGGAAATTTATTGAGTTTTGCAAAAAGGGAATTATGGCGGATAGGGGAAATTTAGTTAAGTTTTATATGCATAATCTCAGTTTGACATCTCTAAATTTCTAAGAGACTAATTCAATATTTGGAGGCATGCAACTAATGTCATTAACATCTTGGTTGGCACATGAGGAGACAAGAGTTAAAGAAGTAAACAAGGTGATGGAAAAGGAAGAAAATGAGCCCTTATATATCACAGAATAATTAGTGAGCCCTAATGCTATCATAAAAAATCACAATCTCATCTTCTCTAACCCTAACTTACCACCTAGGTACATGGAACCCCAAGAGAAATTCATCCTATATTTTGAGGACAATTTTAGGATGGTGGGGATAGAAATTTTGCAAGCTTTCCAAAGAAGGTGGTAGTCCCTGCGTCATAGTCTACAAATCAGAGAATATCACTCCCTCGAAAGACTAATGATTGCCTTGGAGAGAACACCACTATACAAAAAGATTATAAAAATTATAAAGATCAATTGGACAGGGCTCAAACTCAGCCCCCCCTTACTATTGGGCCTACAAGAAGGAAGAAACCAAGCTGAGGAACAAAATATATGGACATAAATAGAGGCAAATGTGGGATTTTATCCATAGGAAGGCACACCTTTTGAGGTGCCTTACGAAGTTAGAGAGGCCACCAGGGCCATGAATGAGATTCATATGGATGACTAAGTTTCTCAGATGATGAGAAACACCTTCAGCACGGGGGTGATGATGGGTCCCATAAATAGGTATATTTTGAAGCTCATTATGTTATCCTCCAACCCTCAATAATATCTTTTTTCTCACATTAATTCACATTTTTAATCATAATATGCTTAGAAAAAGGTGTTAGTGATAGTATGTGGCCTAATGCAATCAAATTGTAGGAAAAAGAAGCATGCTTTAGTCATTTACTATGCAGGGGCTTGATGGAGACAACCAAGAGAGAATATAGGGGGGCTTCTCCACCTTATTAACTCTCTAAGTTCACTTGAGATCAAAAGATCCTCTCTCACAAGCTCAAATTCACTAACAGTCAAGTAACTCTAAGTACATGTGAAGCTCAAGGAGGACTAGATCCACAATTTTTGAGCTCTTGGAGGGAACTGCTCCCATTTTCAAAGGACCATCCATCAACTACCTTTTTGTATAAATAAAATAGCTGAAAGGCTCATTAAGATTCAATTTTTTTATTCAACTAATAGTAGATACCGGGCCTAATGCTTAATATTCTTATTATTAACTTTCATGTGATGTATATGACTATTATTTTCTGCTAATGAGAATTTTTTCATTGATCTGCATATAAGATAGTTTTAGAGGGCTAAAGCACTTGGGTTTGGGCCCAACCCAGAGGCTTTAGTCCCTCTTCTATATCTCTTTCTTTTTCTTATTTCAAATAATTTCATGTCTTTCTCTTGTTGTAGTAGATGTTAAGCTCTAAAAATTGGTGATTGCAAGCTTCGCTATCAAGTCCCTTATGGGAAAAGTGATTGGAAATATTTACTATCTCAGTCCAAAAATATTTGTTTATGATTTCCTAGAAATAGATGGATGTTAGTAGTAGTCCCTTTGCATGTTTTCTAAAACTTAGGTGTTATTTTAGTGATCAAATAATGTTGTGGAATAGAATATATTTTAGTCAAATTCAACTCATATTTTCCATGATAAGTTTATCTCAATGTGCTATTGGGCATTTGATGCATGTGTTTGGCTAGTTGTAGGATTTTGCTAATCTGGAGGGTTGGGAACATCTCTCCATCTCCACTTGGGCCTTTCCCTATTCTTCCTCTCTACCTCACACTACTCCCAAATGTTGTCTCTATATTCATTTTGTTAAGGCAATTAGAAGACACCATGAGCATCAACCTTAGTGAAATACAGACCTATGAGAGCTCCTAGGATGGGCTAGGGGGATTCCCCAACATTCATTCACTTCCTCCTACCTTCATCCATATTTTCCTGCCCACAAGGCACCATTTCTACCCTCAAAAGACTCTCGGTACCCCTCAATAGCAAACCGGACCTCTTGTAGCAATACCAAACCTCTTGTAGCATGCCTATAGCATTGTTTTCCTCAACCTTTTTTGCTCCACGCTTTGAAATTAGCCTAGTTAGGATGAATAATGAGCCCCAAGTTGTGATTCTATAATTAAAAGCAGCTCTTACACCTCTCGAACCTCCTCCTTTCCTCACTGCAAAACATAGTTAGAATCAGTTTTTTTCATAATCATGTTAAAAGTTAGATTCTTTATTATCAAGCAAATGTAGAGTAGATCAATGATATAGGAAAGTAGATTACCGATTTGGTTAAATGTGCAAAGTAGAGTAGTTCTATTTCTGCAAGTAGACTAGCCCCTTTCTCTTTCATGCAATTTCAATTAGAATTTACATTTGAATGAGTTTTATCTTCACTTTCATAGTTTGGATCAGGTTCAATTTTTCTTTCATAATATTTCACTATATTTAGTTGGGGGAATGGTATTTGAACATCTTGATTTGATTTCATTATTAAGGGTGACATGAGTAGAACCTAACCTATTGTGCATATAACATTGTCACCTCTAAGTTTGTACAAACTTGAGGTTGATAATTTGAGTTGAAGAGCCCTTGGGAGGTGCAATACCAGGGCTCACCAAGAGACACTTGCAAAAGTTTAAATAAACTGAAGGAAATGCATGCCAGATTGAAGATAACATGAGTATGACACATGTTCAGTAAAAAGCAAGAAAAAGTGAAAACCGCAAAAGTGAAAGCGACACTTGTGAACACAGAGGTGTGCAAAAGCGCTAGTTGATAACTCTCACAGAAATAGAAGTAAAATTGCAATGAAGGTGAGGGATACTATCAAGGAAAGTGCACACTGACTATTAACATGAGTTGAACATTGCATAGGTAGTTTCATAAGGAAAGATGCCATGCTTGTTGAAGCTTGCATAAAGGAAGTGTTCTGATGAACTCATCGAAGATTGAACATGTGTGTGTGACTTACTTGATAGTTGAGACTTTTAAGAAGACTGAAACACCAATCAAATGTGGAAATATAGATTGTAGGATCCCTAGTAGGCTCCAAAATTCAAGTGTGGACAAAATTTTGGAGGGTGTTGATCATAGCCTCAACACTTGGTGACACATTGGTAAAACTCCAGCTTCTTTATTTAGGCTTAGTTCTCTAAGTGAAAGGTCTTAGTATTTCAATAAAGGTTGATTCATATTATGTATTAACTTGGATTCCCTATTTAAATCAGTTAGAGATGTATTCCTTTCCATTCCCTTAGTTAAACAAATATCAAGGATGTCCAAATCATAATTTTTTCGATTTAGTAAATGGTAATATGCACGATGAGTTTAAGATGTTGAGAGTATGAATTTCATCCCTGGTATTTCTCAACTACTAGTAGGCTTGGAAAGTACCCCGACGGAGTCACTACAAGAGAACAAGAATTGCTTTGCTGCTAGTGAGCCTGGATAGTACCCCGATGAAGTCACTTGCTTCACCTCCTTATGCATGAAGCTTTTCTCTTCTTTCACCCATTATTTATTTAATTTATAGACTTGTGCTTCGACACTTAATATTTTCAACGAGTGGAAGAGGGATCCCAACTTATTAATAGAAGAGGAGGCTATCCCTTCAAATAACTATTTATAGACCTCTAATATTGGTTTTCTCCTTATCCTTTCTCTACTTGATTGGATTAGTAACAAAAACATTGTTTACTTACAATATCGAGTTAAAGAGTGAGGATCCTAGAATAGATATGGGTTTTATAGTTTCACGAAAGGATTTCTGTTTGAGTGGATTATATTTTCCATTCAAACACCATTGACTTTAAATATATGTAAACCCAAGAGAGAGAAGAGGCAACAAATTAGCCAAGCATTATTCATTATCACAATTTCCCTTTTTAAGTTTTTCCACATATGTTTTTAACCAATAGGAGCATATTTCATGCAAAGTCTTATTGAACAAAACGAAAAAAGAAAATACATGAAAACCAAAAAAAAAAACTAAAAGAACAAAACAAATGGAGGTGGGAAGTAAAGGCAATGTGAAAAATATACAATAAGAAAACAAACAAATGCAAGACTTGATGGAGAGCAGGGTAGAGGGTGGATGCAATGAAAATGAAATTAAATGAAAATAAGTCTACTCCTAACCTAACTAGCTAGAAGGTCAGGGCTAAGTGTAATGATATTTCCAATGAAGTCAATGTAATTTCTCTTGACCTGCAATCACAAATATATGAGAAATTCAAACCAATAATTATAATGTGCATTAGAAAAGATACAATATTTAATATATTTCACAACAAATAGAAGGTCTTTCTGAAAGAAAGAAAGATGTGTCATATTACCTATCTTTACCCAACCTGCAACCTTACCTTTCCAATAAGAACAGAAATCATACAAACCTCTACAACTCCTTGTGAAAGTACCTACACTTATATTTGCTTCCTTAGAAAATGTCAAGAGAAATCGAAAATTATATCCAACAAATGTGCTTGTTAAGTAATATGCCTCCAACTTATTATAGATTGGATCATGGAATTCAAAAACATTCTCTTGAGAAAAATAAAATCCTTGACAATATAACTTCTCAATTAATGGGATGTAATTAGAACGGTAATCTTGTGAGGGAAAATATATTTGATCAAATTTAGAAAGCTTGTCAAGAAAGTGAGGATGTGACATAACCATCAATGGAGGTTGAAGTGCCTCAACTGCTTGACAAATACCTAAATATTTAGATGATAAATCATAAATATCAGTTGATATAAAAAAACCATCATTATGTACACTAGTGGGAAATGATCAATTAGCAGACAGTTGTTAGAACAAGAACCATGATTAGATGGGTTGATTAAGACATAAAATTCTTGATGGGGAGATAACAAAGATAAATTAGTTTTAGCAAATTTACAAATTATTTGTATGAAATAATCATATTCCTCATATGTTGAATGTGACAAACAATCTACTTGTGATCAGATACAACTAGTACTGGCATCATAATCATTAAAAATGTATGGCAATATAGTAAACACATGAAACCAGTCAAGTTGTAGTGGATGAGAAAGAGGAACTTGATTCAACAAATAGCATAAGCATTCATTAATACTCAAGAGGATATTAGGTTCCAAAATGAAAATGATTAGCATTAGAATATTTACAGGGATTAGGAGCTAATTACTTTCAAAAGAATGTGACATGTATGAATCATTTGACCAATTATAATCTTCAGAATGTTCAACTTCACAAAATTCGTTCATTCATGAAAGGCATAGACTCCAAACCAAAATTAAATACAAGACACTTACATGAGGAATGATCAATTGAAACAGAATGCTTAATTTGACCAGAAGAAAAATCTTGAAAGTTAAAAGAGATATATTCAAAATAACGAACATATTTCAAGAAGGAATTTGCATCTAATGAAACCATGAAAAGGAAATAATTTTGTGGAAATATCCAAATCTAGTTTAGTTTGGGGGCCTTACCAGAGTCATGAGAACCTGACATAACCATTAATAGAAGTTGAAGTGCCTCGACTTCCTCACAAGTCCTAGAAATTTCAAATATTGTATAATTGTATTTTGAGAATTGAATCAGATCATGCATGGTGTGTGGATAGCTAGCACCAATAATTTCAACCCGATGACTATTATCCAAATGGAAGCCACTTACGTTATTGATATGGTTGAAATTTACATTTTCAAAAAAATAGATTACCCAAGTCATAAGGTTATTTTGATTGCACCTCTAAGGATGAATAGATTGAATGAATTTCATGAGTAACCTAAACTAAGAAATTATCCTCATGCGATACTGGAAATGATAAGGAATGGAATGGATACTTGATTAGTTGCTTACCTTCTTCTTCATTGTGGATGTTGTCACTATCTTGTTTCAATTCAAACTCCAACTCATTAGATGATGAACAAAATGTAGAACAAAAGGGATAGTAAGGTGAATAGGAAGTTCCCATAATAACATATTCTCTAACATAAACAGATTCAAGATCTAAATTTAAAATCAAAATATTCTTTAGAAACTAGAGGACCAGTAGGTGCACTTGGGCATTCGTCACTGTGTACATAAATAGAATAATCATCCTTGGAATGATGGTTTCCCAATATTTTATATTGATTAGGAAAATCAATTTCATTTGATCCATCACCTAGATTCTTAGATTCAAAATCAACGAAGGATGGAAGAACAGTACCTTGACACAAAGTATTTTAAAAAAGAAAATAAATATCAAGAGGATTCTCACCTTCCTTCTCCTCTTCATGTGAAGAATGATTACATTGCACTTGATCATTGTCCATATTTGGAATAGACTGGTCAAGCAGATCAAGGGGCAAGGGATCATGAGAAAGAGATGATGGCAGATGACAGGAATTCAAACCAGATTAAAGGATAAAGTTATGAGTCTTAATATCATCTTGAGAAATGAAGAGATTATCCTTCACCTTAGGGGCAAGGGATCATGAGAAAGAGATGATGGCAGATGACAGGAATTCAAACCAGATTAAAGGATAAAGTTATGAGTCTTAATATCATCTTGAGAAATGAAGAGATTATCCTTCACCTTGGGCTCCATGAACCATTCCAAGGTTTCCTCTATTGGATCTAAATCATGAAAAGTGGGTGAAGGTTGGCAAGTTGGATTAGGATTTTTATTTTTAGATTTCCCAACTTGAACATTATCACAAGGAGGCACCCAAATTAGTACAGCAAAAGGAGGTGGAAAATGAACAAAAGGAATAGTAGGTTCCTCCTATGGAATTAGAGGTGTCTCAGAATTTATAAATGTTGGGGGAACATAAACATCAGGGGACTTAGATTCATCATGTAAAGAGATCCAAACCAAACTTTCAAACTTCCTTTTAAGGAATTCCCAATCCAAATTTTCTCTAGAAAACTCATAACATAATTGAAGGAAACAATTAGAAAAATCCTCAATTGATTCATTAGGGCACATCCTTAGTTGATCAAACCCTTTTAAAACATCTCGATAATCATACCCGTTAAATTTTTTATGAAGCTCCTTGAGAAATTGATTAAAAGAGTGGATAGAGGCAGATGGTAAAGTATGGCACCATTGATTAACATGACCTTCAGGTGAGGAAGAAAATAACAGAAGAAAACTCTTCATCATCAATTTCGTAATATTCACAAAATTTAAGAAAATTGGAAATGTGCTTGGTTATGGATGCTCCATCCCCACCATCAAAATTTAATTGAGGAAAGTCATGAAGAGCTTCATTGGGGATTAAGAGATGACTAATAGATAAATTATAGAAACACCCTAGGAGTATGATTTGAGGATGAGCTATTATAAATAAGAGATTCTAACAGACTCAACGGTCACATCATATCATGTGTCCTCCTTCTAACACCAAAATGTTGATAGTGTTGGATATTACCAACATACAGGGGGTCTCCCCAACGTGAAGTCCCAATTAGACCTCAGACCATTTGGAGAAAGAGCACAATTCGGAGTATTGGACTTGCCACCATAACACAAAGGTTTGTCCTAGTTTCAACAAATAACATAAGGGATTATATACATAAACCTTGAATAAGAAAGTGACATTGTGAAGCACTACTTGTAGGATGTAAAAGGAAACCTTCATGAGGGGAGACAAAAAGTGAGTCTCTAAGAGGAAATTAATAGTACTATCCTATAAGAGGCACATGATAACATGAAAAGATTCATTAGTGAAATAGTTCTCACAACTATTCTAAGACGAATACACCACACATTCAACAAGATAAGTACTGAAGCCACCGAAATAGTTCATTTTATCTAGTACATATGAACAAAACTTATACCATAAACATCCTAATAATAGTTCGAAGACATTTGTGATACATGCATGAAATTGTGTTGGCTCATAGAGATTCAATTATAAGGTGATATATCCAAGTACATCAATTACAATGGTGAACACTAGTTCCAATAGTGGAACATTAAGTCACTTATTGCTTCTCCAAGGAATGGTTTTTCTCTCTAATGCCAATTAGAGAAGCCAAGACTAGCTCTCCAAAGCTTGAGCCTCCAAAAGCCCCATGCTTGAGTTATGAGATTGATTTTAGAAAAATAGGAATGGCCTTTCATATCATCATGACTCTTGGATTGCTCTCATGACTCTTAGACTTATAGTGTGTCCTTTGGAATTCTAAACAATTATTTAACCTCTAAATGACTTTCAAAATTTTATAAAATAGTTGTCTATATATGACTATGTGACTCTATATGTTCCGCATATGACTCCTCAAATTCCACACGTTACATTTTGTTCTTTCCTTTGAAAATACATCATTACACTCTACATGATGATGTGGCATGACATGTGGACATACATTGACCACTATGATGACACTTGTATAAGTTACAAATTGACAATGATGACACAGACTTCATGATGAGGTGGCAATGCCAAGTTTTCTTCTTTGCTACTTCATCTTGTATTATTGATGATAGATATTATATATGATTTATGAAGGACCTTCTTTTTTCTTCATTTTCACCATCCAAAGGGTTTTTCTTATCAATATCATAATATGATGAGTCATCATGCAATGTCTTCTTTATATCTCGATCCATGATCCACTTCATGTATCCATGATATATTTCCTTTTTTCTTATTCTCTTTAGGTGTTCCTTTATTCTTTCTCCCTACTATAAGATTTTGAACATCATATTGTCATGCTGG
The DNA here is from genome assembly GCA_000404065.3 of Pinus taeda. NCBI lineage: Eukaryota > Viridiplantae > Streptophyta > Pinopsida > Pinales > Pinaceae > Pinus > Pinus taeda. Next base: position 2,090 of record APFE030020736.1, on the reverse strand, counting down.
GAAGGTAATTCTTCCAATGAAAATCATTCATGATGAGGAAAAATAAGTCCTAAAACATCTATTCTATCACTACCTAGCTCATGGAATGATCTACTCATGATAGGCTTGTGAGAGGGCTAAAAGAAGAAGGGTTGATTAGGAAGGTGTAGTCAAACTCATCAAGGATTACAAGAGACCTTCAAGGTGTGCTTCTGCACTAAAGGAGAGAGAGAGAACACTAAGGGCACAAGGGAGCACTCTGAAGAGATGAAGGAGTGAGGTTTTAGGACTCTAGTTCTTGAAGGTACACTCATGCGCTCAAAGGGCACATGGGCACACTCCAAAGAGATGGAGTGAATCTTCAGGCCTTTAGGCCTTCAAGGTATGCTCATGCACTCAGGGAAAAAGACAGCACATTGGTGCATGTTGAAAGTACAAAGGGAAAACATTAAAGTCTTTGAGGTGCACTCATGCACTCAAAGAGGGATCATTTCTTTGTGTCAAAAGAGTTCAAACAAGGCTTCATGCTTCATTAGTGTGAAATTCTCTCAAAGAAGAGATGTTGGGCATGGAATCCCTCCACATCATGTTTTGGGGCTCAAAGCCCAAGTTTACATCAAATATGTTGTAAGACTTCATGAATTGTAGGCGCGAAGTATGAAATGTACATTGAGTCATAGGGTTGTTTGCCCTAAGTTTTGTAATGTAATGTAATGTCATGTTGGCCTACCCATGGTCCATGGACCATGGGATTGTATAAATAAAGAGAGGCTCTAAGTTGTAAGAAGGAGAGATATATAAGAATGAATGATCTAGTAGCGAATAGAGAAGAAGTGTAAGTGTCTTTGGTCATAGTAGTAGGAAGAAGCTTTGCAACTGAGTGCGCAAAGGCTTAGTAGAGTCTGCAGCTATGTGTGCGGACCCCTGTAGCTGAGTGCACAGGGCAGAGTCAAGTTTGTAACCTAGGAAGAAGAATAGTAAAGAGAATTTTGATTCCAAATACTGTGTATATGCTTTTGTATTACGTTCTATGCATTTATACTGTTTTGTTTATCGCGCGCACCTATATGAATATTGAACACTATTAAGTATAAATGGGGCTCATATAGATACGTTAAGTAATCAGATACTATCAAGTTAATAGTAGGGGACTTGGGTAATAACACGGATCATGGTTCAAGCATGGCTACGTGAAGGAAGCACTGTAGGCTGCGAGGTACTGATAGGTGCACGTAGTAACGTGCGCGCAGGGTCAAACTGTAGACCACCGAAAGACCATCAGACATCTCTAGGGTGTAGAAACCTAGTTCTAGCACCCTCCCATACTACATTGGGTGAGACCTCAGCCCATGCTCCACAGACTATTGCCAAAAGGGCTAATAATACCAAGATTTGTTTGGCTAAATCATCTCTGAACCTAGGTCAAGCCCCTACAAGCCAACAAACAGTTCTGTTGTCGAGACTCAGATTTGCATAAGAGATGTCTGATGTCATGTCACTGGAATCCAACAAAGAAAGAAATTGAAGGGTGGTTGGACAAGAAGATTCATGAGTTTGCGATACAGGAAAATAGGAATCAGTGAGTATCTAAGGAACAGTGGTTGGAGGACTACTTATATATAGAAATCCATGAAATTTTCTTTGCATCCTTTCCTTCTGAGCTGTATGAGTGGACCGTGAATCTAGTAGATAGTCAGGGAAGGTGTAGGCTTGACAAACCAATCATGTGGACTCTAGAATTAGTGCATAGACTAGAAGCATCAGGAGATAAGATCATGCATGTTGTGGACCATTAGCTTGATCAAATAATAGGGGGGATTTATCATTGAGTTCGCAGTAGATATGACCGTCAGTTAAAGTGAGGCAGAGAGACACTTCCTTAAAGGACCGCTAGGTAAGTATATTAAATATTTGAACACTTGGATTAAGATGCTATTGTGTGAAAAATGGGTTATGCGAATAAATTAATGTTTGGGACTACGCAAAGTGCAAAGATCTAAAGAAGCGAAGGTAGCGAATAATTAGAAGCTAGTCCCTTAATTTCACCCTTGCGGGAAAGTGAGGAAGAGCTCGCAAGAGTTTCTCCAGGAAGTATGGTTAGTCTGATAAGG